>JBAKBP010019732.1:0-44062 GCA_037953745.1 Lithodes maja
CTATGTTGTACCATCCGGGAGGAACTCCCCATAAAATTCACAACTGATGATTGAGCAGCTCTCTGAGTTTATGAACTGTCCAATGAAACCAGTCACTGTTAAATCTGAGGGTTTCTTGTGGCGCACCTTTATTAACTTAACCCTTGTCTAGCGGGGGGTTTTGGTCTTATTTGGGCATATTCAGGCCCTCCTGCATGATAAATCAAGTATCTGCATGAAAAAAACATTATTTAGCAAAAAACAAGGTGCTAAAAGCTTAAAAATGAAACCAGAACGAGCTACGTAGCACTCGTAGTTCTCATACAGTGATACCAGTAACATGGGAGTTTAGCGTATAGTGGAATATTTTTTCCCAGCTATGCTCACTACTGGCTACACTGCCGGCCTCTCGAGAACACAGGGAACATGAGTTAATGGGCGGCGGTAAGCCCTGGGAGTCGGCTGTCTGGCCCGCTGCGCTCCCGGCCATTTGCACTCGATTTTAACCTTTTAAAAGCCTTAATAATGCTCCTAACTTGCTGCAAGTTGGAACCGGACTTAAGTCCGACCCCGATCTTTAAGGGTTAAGCTTTGTTTCACAAAGCTTTATAAAATAGTGTTGCCTCTAATTAGTACTGACACAAGACACGAAAGAACTATTGCCTACCACAGGAGTTGCAGTATTTAATTATATTTGTTTACAATGTAAACAAATTGGAAGCCAAAGCGTCACATCTTTCCTTTGCCCCTCAACTTTCTCTTCATAATTGCTGAGGGGCACAGGGCCCTGGGTGGGGCTTTGGTTTCCCGGGCGTTTCCGCGCCCTCCTCAGCTCCCCGCCATGGAGTGGCTTCGGTCACCCAGGCTTTATTGTGGTCGGCGGGGAGGGTTCTGTGGGGGTGCTCGGTTGTGGCCTTGGCCTTGCTCGGGGCCTTGGGGCTGTTCGGCCAGGCAGCTTGGGGAAAAACAACAACAACAACAACAATGTAAACTTTTAGTCGTTGGCGATTTTACGTTGTGTAGCACATCAGTGTTCCAAACAACTTGAACAACCTTGTAATCTACAAATCCGGCAAATATATTTTGTCTAATATCGTTATCGAGAAACTGTAAATCTGATTAGCTTGCATATATATATTGTTTTTTTCCTAGGTCTCAACCTCGGGACTAGGTTGTTCAGAAGCCTGTAACTCTTGCGAGGCCCCAAGATTATCGATTGAAGCTTCGAGATGTTGGGTGCTTCAGATGAATCGCACTAAATGGTCACAGTGGAGCTTCAAGTTGTTGGTTGCTTCCTTTCTGCCACACTAGATGACCAAACCTTATATATACACGTCACTTGATTTAGAGAGAGCTGCTATACAATCGCTCAAAGCATCTTCGAATATGTTAAGGCATCTTCTATACTATTAATTGGTGACGATGTAGGGGGGATTTTTTGTATGTGTCGGTGTATCCAGGACATCTGTATAACAGCAGGAACGATCTGATCACCTCTGAAAAATTCCTGACTCTTGGCGTGGATTCGTTATGAGGTCCATTTGGTCTGTAGTCAAACACGCTATCCACTGTGCTAGCGCCTCTTTAGCGTGCTATCTCCTCATTTTGGAGTTTTGGAGTATATATATATTAGTCGATATACGAAACAAAATCCGTTTATAAGAGACTGTTGATGGTTTATCTGCTTAAAATTACGCTTAGCTATTTTTATAGTGCACAATAGGTAAACAAACTTTTACTATTTTGTATGTCTACTGCTTTTGTATGTCTACTGCTTTTGTATGTCTACTGCTTTTGTATGTCTACTGCTTTTGTATGTCTACTGCTTTTGTATGTCTACTGCTTGCTCGATACATTTTATCAAGACGTGAATGTAAGTACTGATTTAGCATATTGAAATTCTATATTAAGGCTTTTGATGTAGATTTTTTAGACAAATTATCCACATATACATTTATTTACATACTTCGAGAAAATCATATAACAGAAAAGCTTATAATTATAAGATATGGCCAATCACATCTTCCCTCTCTCTCTCTCCCCATCATATTTCCTGTCAAGCCTTGCCCCTTTAACCTTGATGCAGCCATGAAGGTGTCTGTCTTCTTCACTTCTCCCCTAACTCAATATATTTGAAACAGTCTCCGTTTCTGCTGCAAAATATATTTCACTAGTATTATGAACACCATGCAGTCTGTACTAGAGCCTGTGCTTGTTAGAATACTACTTATATTTATATTCTATTTGAAAGCGGCTAAATGGATACATGTAAGTTATGGTGCATGGTGCATACTATGGTTTATAAGAAAGAGAGAGAGAGAGAGAGAGAGCGCACGTTTTTCGACAAAATGAAACTACATAATTATGTTATGCGAGATCTATAAGAGTAGAAACATTTTGTTTGGTATATTCCATTTGGATAATATCATGACGCCAACTATTCCATATGGTACTGATTATCATTACGCTCACCCGAGATATGCATAATTCTTCATTTGATCATTGTCTCCAAGTCCCTACTCTTTTCAGTGTTATATAATTTCCCATTTCCAGCCTTCTCTATCGGCGTATATGTTGCTTGTTTGTATCCCTGTCTCTGACTGTCAGTCAAGACGACAGCATCAAATAAATATGTCCTGACACACTAGGCATGTAATTAAAACATCCCTGAGATATTATGTTCTCTCTCTCTCAAACAGATGGACTTTCGTCCATCCCTTTAGAAAGAAGCCTTATTACCTGTTATGCCTTATGGATATAAGGTTTAGAGAAACTGATCAGCGATTATAGTAAAATAAATTACTAATACGTAGGTGTGGAACACACATAGCCCAGGGACTGCGGCCAGACTCTTAAAAGGTTCTACTGGGCTTATGAGTCCCAGGCTTATGAGTCTGGCCGCATTCGGCCAGACTCATAAGATCCAAGGCCTAAAAAAAAAACAATTAAAACACCCCAGTGGCACTCAAAACAAACCAATTTGTGATTAGGGGAGATAATTCCCCTCCATTACTTGCTACCAATCCTACACATGTGTTCCCCCTCCCCCCTCCTCAATTATCCGGTATTTTCCCTATTATTCCCAATATTTATCCAGTATTTTCGTGCGAGGACGGTTTGGAGAGATGGGGAGGGTGGAGGAGTGTATCTCTGACCCTCTAAGCCAGTCTGAGAGCGCTCCTTGTCTTTCAGTGTTATTGCTTTCCAATGTGCATATGTTCATATTAAAAGTAAAATAGGCGCATATGATTAAGTATTAAATATATATATAGTAAGTTGACGATTTTTGTAAGGAATGTACCAAATTCTTTTGCATGGCGGGCACTTTCAAATACCACAGCTGCGCAGCTTAGGAGTTAAATATTGTTTTATGGTATACCAGTCTTTTTGGCTTTTTGGTAGTTTCTTATCACTTAATGATATATTCTTTTTCCTGCACGGCATGTTTCTTTAATAGGATGAATATACTAAATATTTTACAGTAAATTACACTAACAATGATGTAAATTGCTATAATAAACGTTAAAATATATATGTATGTTTGTTGGACTACTTCTATAATTAATAGATGCTTATGTTCTAGGTGTGGTGTCTCGAGTTCGAATTCCGGGAGGACCATATGCATTCATTAGTTTATTCAAGTGCATTGGGGTTTGTAATTGATGATTAATGTTAAGAACGTGGTGTTACTTTATATTATTACATGTACATATTAAATGAACATAAGCGTGTGTCATTAGTTATGGTTATTAACATCATACGGAATAATCATATATGGATTAATGGCTTTAACCCATTGGCTGCGGGGGACATCCAGAACGCCATGGCAATTTATTCCAAATTACAGGCTTTTAAAGCCTGTGGAGATGGGTCTGAGTGAGCGGGAGCGCGACAGGCCCCTGGCCGTACTGGAGAGATAGGACAGGTGACAGAGATAAGTTTATGATGGGAGGAGAGATCCGGGATACGGGTTGGTTGCTGAACCAGCTGCTCTAGGTCATTTAGGATAGAAAAGACGAAGGCTTGTTCACCAGGTTGGTCATTAGTAAGAGAGGAGAGCTATATGATATGTGAAGCGAAAGTGTAAAAAACTCGCTAAGCTATGTTCCGAACATTATTCAATGGGGCACTACCTCTCTGGAACGATGGTTGAGTGTGTCCGATTGTGCGGCCATGAAATTGGCGAACTCCCTGGTCAGAGATTTGTAATCATGACTGTACAAAATTTCAGACTGTAAGCTAAAAAGATCTTGTATGATACTAGTTGGTTAATTTGACAAATTGCTAGATGTGACCATTAAATCGTTGAAGAAGAATATTTCTGAATCACCATTTGAAAACTATTCGCAAAACTGAGAGGTACCAAGTATTCTGTCAGCCAATCAATCGCAACACTGAGTAACAATTTGGACGCTGAGAATTACTGATTTAAGGGGACATGGGTGGTTTTTCTATATCCCCTTCTCACTCATGTTTAGTCCCATTAGTTTTCAGATTTTAGGATGTATGCCCCATTAGTTTGTCGATTTTAAGGCCTTTCGCCCCATTTATTTGACAATATTCAGACCTTGCGTGCTATTTATGTGTCTATTTGTTTTCCTAGCGAAAGATTGTGAGCCTGTAATTGGGGACACTTTTCCAACAAAAAATGTACAAATTAATCTAGAAAGGGGATCTAATTATGTTTTTTTAAAGTTAAATGGAGGTCTAGGGAGGAAGCTAAACAAATAATACATAAATGAAATAATCGACAAAAAAATATACCCTTCCCCCTTAACCAATGGACTGCGAGTGTCCTCTCGGAAGCCATGGAATTTAAACGTATAAAAATAACCCTTCAAAAACCATGCCAGTGCCAGGAAATGTCTGAAATTTGGGTGACACATACAAAGTAGTGGCATCTTTCCATACCACATACTCCACCCTTTCTCCCCTTTATACCCCTCCCTCCTCCAATCAACTTGGCCTTTTATTTTCCACATGTTCTAGCAGTTTATGGGTTAAGGGGCTTTCCCACATGCCCAATTTTCGTTCGTGGAATGCTTGTCGGCTGACTTTCGTTACGAATTGGCCCAATTTTTTATTGGTGACCGTTATTTCAAGAGTATCGCCTTGCACCGCGAAATGCCAGCGACATTGTTTGCAACATATGCGATTGTTCGCCGGTATTCGTCTGCAACAACATCGGACAACAATTTCATGCATATGTTAGAGGAAGACTGCATGCGACCATTGGACGATTTTTCTGCAAATTGTTACAGATACTGTTGTGGACATATCGCGATGTCGTGGACAGTGAACAATAGAAATGTGAGACTTTATAATCTTAATCAGGTAATTAGGTTCCACCCTTGTTTGCTGATATATAAAGAGCCTTCTGGAGGCTCACTCTCCATTCTCACCTCAACCTTTGCATAACTTAGTACTCCCAGGGGGCGCTTAGGACAGTCAAGGATTTTACCATTTTCAGTTATGGGGGTGGATTGTGGAGGGTGGTGGGTCGGTGGGGGAGTGTGGAGATTACTGGGGGAGTTTGGAGAGAGTAGGTGGAGATTACTGTGGGAGTTTGGAGAGAGTAGGTGGAGATTACTGGGGGAGTTTGGAGAGGGTAGGTGGAGATTACTGTGAGAGTGTTCAGAGGGTAGGTGGACATTACAGTACTGGGGGAGTTAGGAGAAGGGGTTTGGGATCCATTGTTTTACTCTCACTCAGTCACACACACAGACGCACTCACTCTTACACACTCTTTCCCTCTGTCTGTCTGTCTCTCTCTCTCTCTCTTTCTCTCTCTCAACAAAAAAACAGATTCTCACGCAAAACAGGCATTCTTGATGACCATGCCGAGTTGTGCCGTGGACAACTGCAACAGGGTCTGCGACAATTCCTTCATGTCGACAATACTGTCGTGTCGAGCATACTCACATTTTTCCATGGGAGCATATACTTTCAGCATCACATACGACACCGGTCTTGCCATATCGCGGAATGATCTTGAGACTATTCGTGAGTGTCGGCAAATAATCAAGTGAGGACTTGCATGACACATAAAAATGAACAAGACTGGTCATGGATGTACCACAGACACATTGCCAATATTGCTGAACATTCTTGCACATAACCGACATTCGTGAAAATATTTGAACTTTCGAAAATTCAGCATGACTCTCACGATCCAATTCAAGACTAATAAGAACTACACGAATGCATCGCGAACATCAGACGATCATGCAAGAATGTTACACGACATGACAAGACAATGGACAAATAGGGGATATCAGGTTGAGTTGCAGACCAAAATCGGGCATGTGGAAAAGCCCCTTTAGAGTCTTTGTACGAGGTGGTATTGTGTATCATTGTAATAATAATAATAATAATAATAATAATAGTTCTTAAAGCTAGCGCATGCTAAGCTAGCTAAGGATAGCTCAATAAGGCCGATTAGGCGTATTTCCATTGGGGTCCTGTACTACTACCCCATCCCTTTGCTCATGAGGGATGGTAACGACTCAGTGCTTGTGAAAAATCTTTAATGCGCCGAGCGTGGGCGCGAACCCGGGCCTTCTGGGTGGAAGTCCGAGGCGCTAGTCACTACACCAAGCTAGCCGCGTGTAAAAGTTGAGAACCAGTGGCAGTTATTGTCTTTTTCTTAAGGGTTCCCGGAAAGCTCAACCAGTAAACCATTTCAACCAGTAGATCTCAACCAGCAGCAACAGGGCCAACTAAAACAGCATCAACTTGAATTGCGAGCCCAATCTAAGTAACATATCTAAACAATATTGATTAAGTTAACGTTGGTTGAGAACTATTTGAAGTGGTCAATTGGTTTAGTTGTCTGGTCACCCTTCTTCGGATAAGGGCATCAGGATTTTTTTTTTTAAAGGATGTATGTATATACTCAGGCATATACCCAATAGCTGGGGGTGGCCGATTAAAGACAGAGCCCGAACAGAAACAACACAATATAAATTAAAATAGATAATTAACACGCCTCTAGGTCACCCAGGGAGAAGGCCCATAGAACAAGGGCCATAAGGGGTCTCCAGAAAAAGATTCCCAGGTCCCAGATCTCCTGGAGAGAATCCGGTCAAAACAGGCAGACACGCAGTTAAACCTCACCACAATGCCCGCCCACATACATCCAGGCAGGGCCCTTTATTTATAAACCACCTCACCTTGTCCGGCGCCTTACAGCCTATTATCTAGTCCAACAGACCCACGACACCAACTCCCTATGTCTGAGTTATTACTCATCTATTCTCAAGCATTCTCCACTCATTCCTATTAATCACCACTCTTCTTGCCTGTTCTTCAGTCATCTCTCTATCTTCCAACTATTTTCCACACCATCTCTCCATCTCCTCCGAGGTCTCCCTCTCAATCCATTTCCCCTTATTTCTGACCCATATATTGTCTTTGTAAGCTTTTCATCACCCATTCGTTCAACATGTCCATACCAGCATAGCACTCTTCTTTCCACTCTGGCCGATATGGGTTCCTTTTGTCCCACTCTCCTACCTACCTCATCTTTCCTCAACCTGTCTCTACGCATCACTCCACACAATTCATACTCCTGAAGCAGCTCATCTCCATCATATCCAAACCTACTTTTCTCTTGTACATTCAGACCCCATGTCTCAGCTTCATACATCACTGTTAGTACAACTATCCCTGGATACATTTCAGTTTTAGCTTTCATTCCAATACTTCTCACCTTCCACATAGGCCTAATTCTCATTGCTCCGAAAGCTTTCCTTCCCTCACACACTCTCTGTCTTACCTCCATTCCCACACCTGCGTCCCTGCTTATCAATCCTCCAATACATTTAAAACACTCCACTTGTTCCAGGATTTCCCCATTTCTTTGTGACTTATATTTTGATTTGTGTTCATGTTAGGAATAAACGTATGCGAAAACAAATAATAATATAATGTCAAACAATGTTTGTTCTAAACTTCCGTAAGATAGTAGAGTATGATATTGTTCCCTATTTCTTAAGAATTACATACTTTTCATTACATACTTATAATAGTGTACTAGCATTTGTTTTTTTATTTTACAAATAATTATAGATAATAGCGTATTTTGTCTATGCAATTATACAGATGAGTTGTTATTATATTAATGGCCTTGCAATGCACTGCCTATAACTCTATATACTGCCGGTAGTAAGGCTAATGTAAATCAATTAGTCTCAATTGATGGCTTCCTTATCGGTGACATTCATTCCATTCTACTTTAACCCATTCACTACGATGATGTTAGTTTGATATATTCTAGCTAGCATTAGATCTTTTTATGCAGCTTAGGAATACTCTCAAGGAATCAAAGGGGACAAATATATGGCAATTAACATGCTTGACTCCCATATGCTCCTCCTAAAGTGAATGAAATCGTCTAAGCATAGCCAGCATAAAGTGAAAAATGTATCATGGTGGTGAAGGTGTTATAAAATGTAACCCTTTCAGTAGAAGATGAAATCCTGTTAACCCTTTCAGTAAACTATGAATGATTATTCCATTAGACGATTTACTATACCTCCTTATGTGTACCTCTGGAGTTCAAAGAAGTAAGTACGATGTCAAGAAGCCCTCTGAATAACCTAGGTCCTTCTTAAACTGCATAAGGTTGGCTAACTTTTTGCCAGAAAAATAGGTAAAAAGACACCATCGTGCAGAAGGGGTTAATTCAGTTTACAAAGGATATTGGAGAGTCGAAGGAGTAACTACCCCTCTGAGTACCAGCAACGTGTGTTTTATATTATTCTAGTTATATTTAGACGATAATATGCAGCTTCGGAAAGATCTGTGGTAGTTAAACGGGTTGGTGGAGATAGTTTGAAGCCTTATTATTGCTAGAGGTCCTTCCTAAGCTGAATTCAATCGTCTAATAGTTGCCAGAATAGGATAAAAAGGACGCCCCTGGTACTGTACGGGTAAAGAATGACTGTTCCCCCTTCGATTGCTAGATGTCGTTTCTAAGCTGTACACTTTCGTCTAGGATTAGCCATATATTTATAAAAAATAATTCATGTTACTTGTTTATTTAAGATAATGTTTACATGTATTTATTTTGTATATATATTTATTTATGTATTTATTTATTTATATTTTTTAGTTTCCTTCCTAGACCTCCATCTACAGAACAAGTACTCCCAAAACCCCTTTCGAAGTAAGTTTGTGCATGTTTTGGTAGAATAATGCCTTGGCCGAAGGCTGGTTCCTCTTAAATTGCAGGCTTACTATCCCACACCAGGAAACATTTTACATATAAATGGAATGAAAGGTCTCAAGAACCCTAAACTAATGGAGCGAAAGAAAAATCTCAAAATAAAGTGGTTAATCATTAGGGAGAAAGGGGTCCAGAAACTCTCCCCCCCCCCCCCCCATCCCCCTTCTTAATTTAGATATATTTTTGTTTAACTTAACCATTTTAGAATGTCTTTTTCCTTTCATTCTGGCTATAGGTACTTAGTTTAAGAGAGACCTGCAGTAGTTGGAAGTTTAACCCACTGAGCCCCAGCGACACAGGGTTTGCGTCCACAATGTATGTAACCGCTAAACCCCAGCGACGCATGGTTTGCGTCCTGGCCGGTCCGGTCCTAATTACTCCGGTCCTATTGCACCCCGAGGGCTCAGATTAGTATGGGAACTGTGTAAGTATCCCACGCACCCATGCCGATGGTTGAAAACTCTCAAAGTCCAACCGCGTGCGCGTGAGCGCGCAAAAATTGCCTTCAATTTTTTACTCTTGTAAAATCCGTTTTGGGGGGCTCTGTAGGACCATATTTTGAGCTTTTTGATTGGTTTTTCGTGGTTTTTCCTTCAGTCCTAACCCATTCGCTATTGTTTCTGGAATAAATAAAAAATCAGAATCAGCCGGTCCTGGGTGGTTCATTTATAAATATTTAGCTGGTACTCAGCGGGTTAAGCAAGATGTGTATTACCTCTTTGAAATGTTTAAAGGTGAATAGAATCCTTTGATAATAGCTAGAATATAATTACGAGTAGGGTCATAATACTGAAAAGGTTAATCATTTCAATAAACGACGAGGCCTTAGTTTTGTCAATCTATAATTTTCAAAACGCCATTCCTAGTAGATACAAACAAATCTAACATTAGCGTAATATGGTCAAAAGTTCACTCTTTATTCCTTTTTACTTATCATATAATATTATCTCAACTTATAATTTCTTAATGTAATAAACTTTAGCTATATTTTCGTAAAATTTATCTTTTGAATACATTTAAAATTTTAACATGTGATGACATTATATATATATATATTTACTGTATATATGTATATATATATATGTATTTGTGGGTGAGGGAGACAAAAGGAAAAACTGACAGTGACAAGTGCGTTCCCCAGAGTTGAAAGAGTGACAGGCCAAAATCAAGGTATATTCGAGCCAAAATGTCTGTACACACAGCATTTGAAACGATTTATGTCATAGTATGAGGAAAAGATGGATTCAGGCAGAGAGTTCCAGAGCTCAGCTGTTGAATAGAAGAAATATTGAGAGTATCGTTTCACTCTTGGGTTGGAGAGTTGCACAGAGCAGGGGTGGAAATTGTGTTGGAAGATGGGTGCTTAAGAAATTAGGAAATAAGAATAGTTTCAAAAACTTTACAGATGCAATAAATGAGAGCAATTGGACGATAGTTGGAGGGTTGAGAGCGGTCAGACTTCTTTGGGACAGGTTAAATGAGAGCAAGCTTCCAGCAAGAAGGGAAGACGTTAGAGTAGAGACAGAGATGGATGAGTTTGTCTAGGCAGGTAGTTAGCACAAAAGCACAGTTTTTTTACTACAACAGGAGGAACACCATCCGAACCGAACTCCTTCTTAGTATTAAGCCCAGAGAGGGTAGAAAGTACATCTTTAGAAGATATTTGGATATTAGGCATAAGTAGGAGAGAGGGGGTGGAGAGAGAGGAAGAGCACTGGAATCATCCAAGTTGTAGCTTCTAGCGAAAGTTTGGGCAAAGAGTTCAGCTTTGTCAGAGGAAGAAATGATGGTAGTACCATCAGAATGAAAAAGGGGAGGGGAAGATACATTTTTGGAGAGGTTTTTGGCTAGATGCTAGAAAGCTTAGGAAGACCTAGAATTGGATAGTTCAGTGCATTTATTATTGATGAAAGAGTGTTTGGTGAGTCGAAGAATAAATTTGGGTTGATTCCGGGCAGAAAGATAGGAAGAATGAGATTCTTTAGTTTGGAGGGGAAGGTGCCATTTGAAAGTTTCCTCCGTATTGCGGACAGCAGTAGAGTAAACGTGAGTAAACCAAGATTTGTTTGCATTAGTTTGAGAGAAAGGAAATGGTATGTATGCCTCCATGCGTTCAGCACTCTCCGAGGGTCCCCCAGCCACGGAAGCAAAAATAATTCTATGGGAAGTCAAAGAAGTATTGCCGAAGAGCTTCCCAGTCAACAGCACCAAAGTGCTGTACGTGCCAAAGACTGCGAGAATCGGGTGGCCGTACTGGAGAGATAGGACAGGCGATAGAGCAAACTTTTGTGGTCAGAGGCGCCCAAAGGAGAGATAATATGTATTTTTTCTTTTTTTTTCTATATTCCAACTTACTCCCTCTCGGGCATAGGCTTAGAGCCTGAACATTCATCGCTGTACAATGAACAGTGAAGCCTGTGAGGTCTTGTTCCAGTCTAGGGAGTGAGACATGTGAAGCATGTAGAGTACAACGAGCACCTGCCATCTTGCCTTCACATGAGGCACGGGGCTCACTCATGGCCCGAAGAGACCCCATCTCTGAAGCCACCTCGTTCACGTGCTTCACTGTCTCACCCCCTACACTCGGACTCTCACTCTTACGCAAACACACACACACACAACGCCACCTGTTGAGCAGATAACTCACCAGGCATTGCACCCCTATAGAATATTTTGAATATAGGAATATTCATACAGTGCTATTTAATCAGGGAATAATGAGGGTATTTTAATGGCGTTTCGGTGGGCTTTGTGGTAATGCACTGATACTATCAGTACCTAACCTACCTACCTATCTAATAATACCTAATACCTACCTAACCTACCTTACCTAACCTAACCGAAAACACTCCATTTCAACGTATTTTCAAGAGGTGTGTACACTTCAACTGTCGCCCTAAACCTCATGTACCTGCAAACCTACATATTTCGTCAATGTTGTACCTTTAAACACACAACTGCTTGTCCACCATACACACACACACACACACTCACACACACACATAATAACGTGGGGCAATTTCCTGAGAGACTTGTGTGGTTTTATCATTCTCCATATTTGCCTCTCTCTCTCTCTCTCTCTCTCTCTCTCTCTCTCTCTCTCTCTCTCTCTCTCTCTCTCTCTCTCTCTCTCTCTCTCTTGCTTGAAAGTGCATTTCTATTAAGGAGTATACATTTTTTAAGAGTCTTTATGTATGTGTTTAGGAGAGTGTAGATGTGCTTCTAATAGTGTGTACGAATATGTGTGTGTATGTATAAGAGTTAACGTGTGTGACTGCTATTGTGTGAGTGTATAATATGATAGTATGTATGTGTTCGAAATATGCACGTGTATAATTGAGAGTGTGAGTATACTATATGTATTTATAGGTGTTTGTGTGATCTATGTGGTTAATAGTGTGTGTGGTTGAGAGTGTGAGTATACTGTATGTATTTATAGGTGTTTGTGTGATCTATGTGGTTAATAGTGTATGTGGTTGAGAGTGTGAGTATACTCTATGTATTTATAGGTGTTTGTGTGATCTATGTGGTTAATAGTGTGTGTACAAAGGAGTACAAAGGAGTACAAAGGAAATCAAGCAACAACAGGTCTAGTGACCCTTCTAGGCTGCTTGTCCTCCAAAACACTGAGGATCAAGTGTCCAAACAGTGGTTTAGAGTGGGTAAGGGAACATTGGAAAGGGAACTACTGCCCTAGAACTAATGTCCGTGGCAGGATTAGGAAGTTAGTAGGGGACAGATGGGTTAGTAACTGAGGGGGGTATACAATAAAGTTATTCATTTACAAACGCAGTCAGTCGCGGGTTTGATGTGAGATATTTGTCTAAGCGGAGTTTAAATGAATCAACGGTGCTGCAGTCTATAACGTCTCGGGGAAGCCCATTCCACAAGTTGACAACTCGATTGAAGAAGAAATTCTTAGATTCGTGTGAGTTAAAAGATTTACCAATAATTTTGCAACCGTTTCCCCGCGTGTAATTAGATTGGTCGATAGTGAAGTACTTACTACAGTTCATATTGTCGATGCCTTTGATGATTTTGAACACTTGAATTAAGTCGCCTCTTAATCTGCGCTGGGTTAAAGGAAATAGATTTAATTCTCTAAGACGCTCTTCGTATGGTTTGTTCTTTAGGCTAGGTATCATTTTGGTAACTCTACGTTGAACTCGTTCTAGCTTGTTTATATCTTTTTGGTAATAAGGGCACCAGGATTGAACGCAGTATTCCAGAAGAGGGCGGACTAAGGAATTGTAAAGGGTTAGGATAACATCTTTGGATTTATGCTCAAATGACCTGCCTATAAAGCCAATTATTTTGTTTGCCTTCTTAACAACTTCTGAACATTGTTGACTCGGTTTTAGGTTACTCGATATTGTTACTCCCAGATCGGTTTCTTTGTTTACATTCTTAAGCTGAGTGCCATTCATCGAATAGTTTGCTTTCTCATTTAGGTATCCGATATGTAGTACTTTACATTTATCCGCATTGAAACTCATTTGCCAAATTTGGGCCCAACATGACAATTTATCTAGATTGTGTTGCATATCGTCAACTTGTTCTTTTGAGAGTACGCTATTTGCAATTTTTGTATCGTCAGCAAATTTCGAGACTGTACAGGTGAGACCCTCATCTATGTCGTTGATGTAAATTAGAAAGATAATTGGTCCTAGTACCGATCCCTGGGGTACCCCACTACTTACATTGGTCCATTTAGATGCCTTACCGTTTATGACTACTCTTTGCTTTCTGTCGCTGAGCCAATTTTCTATCCATTTCAACACACCGTCTTGTATTCCATGCGCTTTTAGTTTTAGCAGTAATCGTTTGTGGGGAACTTTGTCAAAGGCCTTTGGAAAATCAAGGTATATAATATCTACAGCTTTACTCTCATCGTAGAGGTTGAAGATATCGTGGAAGAAGTCTAAGAGGTTTGTTAAACAGGAACGTTTTTTACGAAAGCCGTGTTGAGTATCTTTAATTATTATGTTCCTTCCAACAACCAACTATACTCCTAAAATCGATTAATGAAATTTACAAACACATGTGGCAGTCCGTGGATTCGAATCCAGGATGCTCACACCGAAAATCAACACCTTATGCATCGCACCACGAAGACAGTTAAAGAATGGTGTACACTGCCTACGATTTATTATGCAACTTCGAATCCTGCATATCAATCTAAGCATGTACACACATCCCAACTGCAACTCACGTAGGCTATGCATATGTGAATGGAAAGAGCAATTAATGGGGCCTTAACCACTAGGGAAGTCCTCTCGATAAATTACCCCTGAACCAATATCAATTATTATGTTCCTTCCAACAACCAACTATACTCCTAAAATCGATTAATGAAATTTACAAACACATGTGGCAGTCCGTGGATTCGAATCCAGGATGCTCACACCGAAAATCAACACCTTATGCATCGCACCACGAAGACAGTTAAAGAATGGTGTACACTGCCTACGATTTATTATGCAACTTCGAATCCTGCATATCAATCTAAGCATGTACACACATCCCAACTGCAACTCACGTAGGCTATGCATATGTGAATGGAAAGAGCAATTAATGGGGCCTTAACCACTAGGGAAGTCCTCTCGATAAATTACCCCTGAACCAATATCAATTATTATGTTCCTTCCAACAACCAACTATACTCCTAAAATCGATTAATGAAATTTACAAAGTAAGTTATTTGCCTCTAAGTGATTTACGAGTCTGTCTCTTATGACCGTTTCTAGCATTTTACATACAATTGAGGTTAAGCTAATTGGACGATAGTTACTGGGTAGGGATTTGCTGCCTTTTTTGAATATCGGTGTTACGTTGGCTAGCTTCCACTGATCAGGCATAGTCCCAGACTGCAAGGATTCATTGAATAGCAATGTCAGTGGTTTGGAGAGCTCATCCTTAGCTTCCTTTAGAACTCTAGGTGAGATTGTATCAGGTCCAGGCGTTTTATTTACCTTGAGTTTATCTAAACAATTCAATACTTCTCTCTCTGTAACGGTGATATTGCTTAGAACATCTGAATTATCAATCTGAATCGGCGATGGTGTAGGGATATCACTGAGGTCTTCGGTTGTAAAAACTGATGCAAAGAAGGTATTGAGGGCATTACTCATTTGTACTTCGTCTTTGGTGTATTCTCCATTTTCATCGACTAACGGTCCAACAGTTGAAGTAACTACTTTTTTCTTTCTGATATAACTATAGAATTCTTTCGGGTTTGTTTTACTTTGATTCGCAACATGTAACTCCAGGGTCTTTTTACTTTGCTTAATTAACTTTTTTGGCTTTGCGTCGTAGCTCTACAAATTTCACCCGTTCTTCGTCATTTTGTGAGGATTTTAATCTATCATTAGCAAATTTTTTAGCAAGCAGACAGTCTGAAATATCTTTATTCCACCATTTGGGCTTATCATTTTGGCCTGGACGCCGTATTTTCGATGGTATGCAGTCTTGCACTGCCTTAAGGTAAGTGGTTGTGAAACACTCCCAAGATGTATTTATGTCGTTATTGTTAGTCAGAAAGCTCCAGTCAGTTTCTTTAAGTTTTGATTTAAGTTTATGAAAATTTGCTTTCTTGAAATTGGGGACTTTCTCAATGCTGCTATTTGATTTGTTACTAGTAAACTTTAAAGTGAAAGTTATCGTACGATGGTCGCTGTTACTGAATTCATCACCAACATTAAAATTCTCTATTAATTCTTCTTTTGTTGCGAGTACAAGGTCAAGCACATTATTACCACGGGTCGGAGATTGTACAAATTGAAAAAGTGAACTCTCTTGCAAGTTAGCATAGAGGTCGTGTCCAGAGTGTGAAGTAAGAATATCGCCCCATTTAGTCACGGGTAAGTTGAAATCGCCAAGAATTACGGTATCTTGTATGTTAGTTATTTCTGCAATTTGTTCATAAATTTCACTGTCAGTTTGCACTGATTGAGATGGGGGTCTGTATAATAAAGCTAGTGTTATTTTAGTTCCTCGTTTATTATTTAATAGTTCGTAAGATATGTCTATATTCGCAATTTGAGGTTTTGACATTAAGACGGGATTAAGACTTTCCTTTATAAAAAGGAGTATGAGAGTGTGAGTATACTATATGTATTTATAGGTGTTTGTGTGATCTATGTGGTTAATAGTGTGTGTGGTTGAGAGTGTGAGTATACTGAATGTATTTATAGGTGTTTGTGTGATCTATGTGGTTAATAGTGTGTGTGGTTGAGAGTGTGAGTATACTGTATGTATTTATAGGTGTTTGTGTGATCTATGTGGTTAATAGTGTGTGTGGTTGAGAGTGTGAGTATACTGTATGTATTTATAGGTGTTTGTGTGATCTATGTGGTTAATAGTGTGTGTGGTTGAGAGTGTAAGCATACTGTCTGTATTTATAGGTGTTTGTGTGATCTATGTGGTTAATAGTGTGTGTGGTTGAGAGTGTGAGTATACTGTATGTATTTATAGGTGTTTGTGTGATCTATGTGGTTAATAGAGTGTGTGGTTCAGAGTGTGAGTATACTGAATGTATTTATAGGTGTTTGTGTGATTTATGTGGTTAATAGTGTGTGTGGTTGAGAGTGTGAGTATACTGTATGTATTTATAGGTGTTTGTGTGATCTATGTGGTTAATAGTGTGTGTGGTTGAGAGTGTGAGTATACTGTATGTATTTATAGGTGTTTGTGTGATCTATGTGGTTAATAGTGTGTGTGGTTGAGAGTGTGAGTAAACTATATGTATTTATAGGTGTTTGTGTGATCTATGTGGTTAATAATGTGTGTGGTGTGGTTGAGAGTGTGAGTATACTGTATGTATTTATAGGTGTTTGTGTGATCTATGTGGTTAATAGTGTGTGTGGTTGAGAGTGTGAGTATACTATATGTATTTATAGGTGTTTGTGTGATCTATGTGGTTAATAATGTGTGTGGTGTGGTTGAGAGTGTGAGTATACTGTATGTATTTATAGGTGTTTGTGTGATCTATGTGGTTAATAGTGTGTGTGGTTGAGAGTGTGAGTATACTGTATGTATTTATAGGTGTTTGTGTGATCTATGTGGTTAATAGTGTGTGTTGTTGAGAGTGTGAGTATACTGTATGTATTTAGAGGTGTTTTTGTGATCTATGTGGTTAATAGTGTGTGTGGTTGATAGTGTGAGTATACTGTATGTATTTATAGGTGTTTGTGTGATCTATGTGGTTAATAGTGTGTGTGGTTGATAGTGTGAGTATACTGTATGTATTTATAGGTGTTTGTGTGATCTATGTGGTTAATAATGTGTGTGGTTGAGAGTGTGAGTATACTGTATGGATTTATAGGTGTTTGTGTGATCTATGCGGTTAATAGTGTGTGTAGTTGAGAGTGTGAATATACTGTATGTATTTAAAGGTATTTGTGTGATCTATGTGGTTAATAGTGTGTGTGGTTGAGAGTGTGAGTATACTGTATGTATTTATAGGTGTGTGTGTGGTCTAAGTGGTTAATAGTGTGTGTGGTTGAGAGTGTGAGTATACTGTATATATTTATAGGTGTTTGTGTGATCTATGTGGTTAATAGTGTGTGAGGTTGAGAGTGAGTATACTGTATGTATTTATAGGTGTTTGTGTCATCTAT
Organism: Lithodes maja; assembly: GCA_037953745.1. NCBI lineage: Eukaryota > Metazoa > Arthropoda > Malacostraca > Decapoda > Lithodidae > Lithodes > Lithodes maja. The sequence continues at coordinate 17,827 of JBAKBP010019732.1, forward strand.
GTGGTTAATAGTGTGTGTGGTTGAGAGTGTGAGTATACTATATGTATTTATAGGTGTTTGTGTGATCTATGTGGTTAATAGTGTGTGTGGTTGAGAGTGTGAATATACTGTATGTATAAATAGGTGTTTGTGTGATCTATGTGGTTAATAGTGTGTGTGGTTGAGAGTGTGAGTATACTGTATGTATTTATAGGTGTTTGTGTGATCTATGTGGTTAATAGTGTGTGTGGTTGAGAGTGTGAGTATACTGTATGTATTTATAGGTGTTTGTGTGATCTATGTTGTTAATAGTGTGTGTGGTTGAGAGTGTGAGTATACTGTATGTATTTATAGGTGTTTGTGTGATCTAAGTGGTTAATAGTGTGTGTGGTTGAGAGTGTGAGTATACTGTATGTATTTATAGGTGTTTGTGTGATCTATGTGGTTAATAGTGTGTGAGGTTGAGAGTGTGAGTATACTGTATGTATTTATAGGTGTTTGTGTCATCTATGTGGTTAATAGTGTGTGTGGTTGAGAGTGTGAGTATACTATATGTATTTATAGGTGTTTGTGTGATCTATGTGGTTAATAGTGTGTGTGGTTGAGAGTGTGAATATACTGTATGTATTTATAGGTGTTTGTGTGATCTATGTGGTTAATAGTGTGTGTGGTTGAGAGTGTGAGTATACTGTATGTATTTATAGGTGTTTGTGTGATCTATGTTGTTAATAGTGTGTGTGGTTGAGTGTGAGTATACTGTATGTATTTATAGGTGTTTGTGTGATCTATGTGGTTAATAGTGTTTGTGGTTCAGAGTGTGAGTATACTATATGTATTTATAGGTGTTTGTGTGATCTATGTTGTTAATAGTGTGTGTGGTTGAGAGTGTGAATATACTGTATGTATTTATAGGTGTTTGTGTGATCTATGTGGTTAATAGTGTGTGTGGTTGAGAGTGTGAGTATACTGTATGTATTTATAGGTGTTTGTGTGAGCTATGTGGTTAATAGTGTGTGTGGTTGAGAGTGTGAGTATACTGTATGTATTTATAGGTGTTTGTGTGATCTATGTGGTTAATAGTGTGTGTGGTTGAGAGTGTGAGTATACTATATTGTTACGACTGGGGTTTAAATATATCAGGGCTCTTATTCATTGGACTAGTAATGGCATAAATGTTACAACGGAAAGCGCTAGCTCCAACCTCTGATGTATATTCCCAGTGAACAAAGAACACAAATACTCTACAGAGTTCTATATGCAATAATAGGCTATCAAACTCTCAATAAATGTGCGTCTACTCTAGGCTTAATGTTATGTGAAAACAGCCTATTACTACCTATAACCGAAGGTGCTTGGTTATGGTATACAAAGTAAGGTGGTAAGAGAAGTTACAGCTTACCTTACTTTAATCAATAAATGTCAGGCACTCCTGCATGAAAGAAAGTACACTAAAGTCCTTCAACACTAACAAGGAATCTTCTTTAAATGTTAGATGCTATAAAGATGCTCGTATCGGAAATGGAACCCAAAAAGGCAGGCAGCGGAACAATGCTCGTGCAGGCTATGCACACAAAAAGGCAGAATATATAATGCCGTCGGAGCCAAGAATATCTTAAACACTACAACAATAATAATAATCGCCACGACAATGCAGTATTCCTATCAACAAAAAGAGCCTAAGTCGTTTGTGTCTCAATACATCAAACTAGGCTGCGAAATGCTTGTGTAATCATAAATGGGTATGCATAAAAAGAGTAATTGGGTTAATATACTTAATGTCTACTATGATTGATAAAGTCTAGCTAGAGTCAATGATACGAGATACTGGTGCGCATGGCATGCCGCATAGCCTAGTGCAAATCTCAAGTCTGTGCGTCAAATATTACGTTATAGGGAAGGGTAGCTCTCTTGAGAAACCTTAATACCGAAGTATTAAGCGTTCTCCTGGCGTACCTCAAAGACAAACAACGAGCTTAGAACAGTGCAGAATGGTATAGGCAAAAAGCCCTCATTCGTGCATGCTCTACTCTCAATGGCACACAGACTAGAATTTACTCAATCAACTCCAGTTCTCAGGTATGTCGTGCAGCTTTTTCCTAAAGCCAGCACTCATAGGAAACAATACCTTATAATATCCGACCCCAAGTCTAGCATTATCTAATCCAGCAGATCACTAATAATTATAGGACGCGGTACTTAAACAATATAAATGCCAACCAATGCTTCGTGATCCACTTATCTTAACAACAAACATACATGGGTTATATCAGACCTTAACGCACAATACAACTGGCCAGCATGAAGCTGATTTTGCAGAGTTAACCAGAGGGGGTATAATATTAATAAAAGGTGGTGAAAGATATGACAAAAGAGAGAGGTAGGCAGAGGAAAAGATTCTCAGGTGCGGAGCGGGGGACAGGTAGCAAGGGATGAAGATGAATGCGTTCTAGAAACCAGATCTGAGGGAGAGAGTGGCGAGGAACTGTATATATACTCGCACTAGCTTGAGCCTCGTGGGAAAAAAGCGGTTACAAGTCCTCTAGCCACTAGCAAGGGAGCTAGCAGCATGGTAAGGACCTCTCTCCACCAACCCCCACGAGGCAGCCAGCCGTGACGTCATCGAGCGGGACAAGAACACTGCGCGCTCCCTCTCACTCTGTTCTACTCTCTCTCTCTCTCTCCCAGATCCCATCATTACTAGTTAACGATAAAACATATACTTTACAATTAAATATATATAGCCTTGACATGGGTGAAAACAAAGAGCCTTTCTGGACTGCCCATGACACGAGCTTTCATAATTATGAAATAAAGCACACTCTAATACATAAACTGTAGCCCCATCCACTGCCCTGGCGATCCTAGTGAGTCACTGTAGGACAAGCCATGCGGTTCTAACGGAGTGGTTAACGTCACCCCCCCCCCCCCCCCAAGATTTTTCTCAGAGGCCCCAAGGCTCACAAAAATCTGATGGTTAGAACCCATGCTATATCTCCACTTCCCATCACCCAGCGGCAGTAAAATATCTGGCACAGTTCTTCAACAAAACATTTTTTCAAAATTATAACCCTCCCAAACACCATAGGTTAAATTATATGTAGTTATGCTCCTCAAGAGCGAGCTTCTCTAGCCCAGCATTCTCGGAGGAGTGCAACTCAGAATTACTGTTATAACATACTAAAAAAATTCAACTATCAAAGAAAGAGTTTTTATTTGATTTTTATGTTTATAATTTGTTTATTTCGGCTGCACTACAGGGGCAAGCCTAGTTTTTTCTTCTATACCAAACGCTCAACTCCTGCTTTACGACCCAATACGCTGGGCTACAACCGCGAGCCAACAAGCACCAAGCGCAAAATACTATTCAAACTAAAGCAGGAGGCTACCCGTGCGTCAATCTACCCAGGATCATATACCCTTGAACGACCATCTGCAACCACGTTGTCACAACCGGCAATATGGCGTATGTCCAGGTTATATACCAATAACCTTAGTGACCACCTGGTCAGCCTCATATTCCGATTGTGAAACTGGTCCAAGAACTTGAGAGGGTGATGATCTGGGTAAACTACAACGACCGGACCATAGGCTGGAACACAGACCTCGAAATGCCTCAGAGCAAGTACAACCGCCAGCAGCTCCTCCTCGACAACAGAGCAGCTCCCCTGGGCCGAATTGTACTTCTCCGAGCAGAAACTAACAGGATGCTCCAGCCCATCATCGTCCTTTTCCACAAGGACGGCACCAGCCCCCACACCACTAGCCTCCGTTGCTAGATGGAAAGGTAGGCTAAAGTCAGGGGCCCTGAGGATCGGGTGAGTGCACAACAGGTGTTTTACTTCTCTAAACACCTCACACTCAGGCACCCATTTGAACTTCTTATCCTTCCAGTTATCCTCCACCTGAGCTTGATCGTCCCGTTCTCCTTCTCCACCTTGACTGCTAAACGTCATCACAGGCACAGTGAGAGGCTCAGGGGGGTGCTTCCCATACTCCTTCATGGGATTAACATGACATAACTGATTGCGCTTCAGTCTGTCTGGAGTGGCTACCAAGTAATCCAGGTCTGATAGCTCCTCCACCACCCTATAAGGACCAGCGTACTTCGCGGATAAGGGGTGACCTACAAGGGGCAGTAGAATCAACACCTCCTGACCCACGTGAAACTCCCTGAGTTCAACCTTGAGGTCGTACCTGTCCTTCCTGAGGGCCTGAGAGCTAGTCAAATTACGGCCCGCCAACTCCAGACTGCGCAACATCCGTTCTCGACTGTTGAGGACAGACTTGAGCATAGAACAAGGTTTTTCTGCGCCCTCCCATACTTCTTCAACCATATGGAGAGGCCCTCTAACACGGTGTCCAAAGACGAGCTCATTAGGGCTGAATCCCAAACTCTCCCCAGGCACCTCCCGCACAGCAAACAAAACACATGGCGGGCCAAGATCCCAATCCTTCCCACTCTCAAAGCAACAACAACGAAGCACAGATTTCAAGGCTGAGTGCCATCGCTCTAACACACCCTGGCTCTCCGGATGATATGCAGATGACACAACCACAACAATCTCATGCTGCGGCATTGCTTGAACCAAGAGGCTAGAAGTGAAGTTGGGTCCCTGGACTGACTGAATCCCCTGTGGGTAACCATACCGGGAAAAATATACTAGCCAGCTTCGGACCACCGTCTTCGCCGACCCATTTCTCATAGGGTACGCGTCAGGGTACCTTGTTGCTACATCTCCCGACTGTGCATCACTGTCCTCCTTCAACTCTTTCGTCTTTTTAAGCCCATCCTCTGCCCCTTCAGGAACAGTTACTGGGTCTTCTCCAGACTCGAAATGTGGACCTAATACTGAGTCCCCGAGAAGGGCCGTTGATACTAAACTCTTAACCGCATCAACTTTCAACCCCTTCTCGGTACCCTTCCTCCGCTGATCTAAAGATTGTTGACCAGAATGTGACTCCCTGGATGCAGGATCTCCGGTGACAACACACGCCATAGGCTGCACCGGACACTTCTCAACCCACTCCTGCTCCTCCCTACTCACGTCGGCCGGCTTCTCGGCAACGACCAAGGGTGGAGCCTCAGAAGTAGGTCCCACAAAGTCGTTGCCGAGAAGGAGGTCGACGCCCCCAACAGGTAACTTCTCCACAATTCCTACATCCAGGTCCCGAGTCACACCATCAACTTCCACCTTCATTCTGACAAGCGGGTATGACCTTGTCGCATTAACTCCCTGAACCACAACCACCCGCGCCGTATTGACAGGTTTACCAGTGAAATTTCTCAACAGTGTTTGCGATGCCCCAGTGTCACGCAAAATTCTCACCTCATGTCTTCTACCCCCCCACTCCACACAACCGAGTCCCCTGTGGTCACTAAAGGCATCACGGACAGGGAATAAGCCTTCCGGATCCTTCTGCACTGGCAGTGTATTTACCTCGGAAGAAATGCCTCTAACAAACTCCGATGTCCTCTTGAACACTCCAATGCCGTGAGCAAAAGACACGGCTGCCGGAGGAGGTCGACTAGGGCACTCATTTGCCTTATGACCCTCCTGGTGGCAACTAAAACACATAAATTTCGGTTTCGGCTTATACTGTGATGTAAAAGGCCCCTGACTTTTCACATACGGTGTGGTGTAAGGTTTGGATTCAGTTTTAGTTTCATGGCTCTTCTGTTTAAATGTGTCATTGTTCCGGGGAGGGGGAGGATAACGGTCCTTAGCACTTTCATCGTACTTCTGTGAGGACCCGCAACCCCGAATCAACGACAGCCGTCGATCAGCCATTTCTGCTGCTTTGACTAGAGTTCTTGGGTTTTTCTCCTTCAAGTTCAAAGTTAGATCACCACCCGTGCTCTTAAAGAACTGCTCCAACATCATCAACTGCTTAACTCCATCAAACGTTGTTACCTTCTCAGATCGGAGCCAGTTCCTCATAGCATCGGACAAGTCCCGGGCGTGTCCCAAAAAGGTGCTATCTCTTCCCTTAGTTACACCCCGGAACTTCAAACGGTACGTTTCTGGTTGCAGTTGGTAAGCCCTCAGGACAGCCTCCTTGAGATCCTCATACACAATACATGACTCCAAAGGTAACGCATCGTAGGCTTTAAGACCCTTGCCTCTTAAACTAGAGGATACAAGTGCTGCCCATTTATTCTCTGGCCACTGGTGTTCCTGGCACTTCTTCTCAAAGCGTGCGAAAAATTCTGTTACCCCACTCTCATCAAACACCGGAACCAGTTTCCATAAGTGCGAGACAGACTGATCAGGAACACGGTTACGGTTTAAAATTACCGGTGGTCCCCCCAGGGGCAACCCACCCTGATTAACCATTTCACCATACTGCTGTTCCTCAGTCTCGACATTACGTACTGTGTCTCCATTCTCCTCTGATCCGGTATAAGACATGATGCTCACAAAAATTTCTCACCACAATATTCAGAAAAGAAGCACCCCAAACTCTTATACTTCAATATACACACAACAATTCTCGGAAATACTCAAGGGCTATACTATGTTGCAAAAAAAAATTATTCTTGCTGATCCCCGCAAAATATTCTCCAAAACAACAAATGTTCCCTGCTAATAAATGTAGGTTCACCAAATCCTAGGTAAGGTCGCCATTTGTTACGACTGGGGTTTAAATATATCAGGTCTCTTATTCATTGGACTAGTAATGGCATAAATGTTACAACGGAAAGCGCTAGCTCCAACCTCTGATGTATATTCCCAGTGAACAAAGAACACAAATACTCTACAAAGTTCTATATGCAATAATAGGCTATCAAACTCTCAATAAATGTGCGTCTACTCTAGGCTTAATGTTATGTGAAAACAGCCTATTACTACCTATAACCGAAGGTGCTTGGTTATGGTATACAAAGTAAGGTGGTAAGAGAAGTTACAGCTTAAGTTACTTTAATCAATAAATGTCAGGCACTCCTGCATGAAAGAAAGTGCACTAAAGTCCTTCAACACTAACAAGGAATCTTCTTTAAATGTTAGATGCTATAAAGATGCTCGTATCTTATTTTTATTTATTTTATTTTATTTATTTATTTATTTTTTATTTTGCCAATCAAACATACAATATATGTTAATTTTACAATAAAATAATATCATGGCTGCGCCTTTTGAGAACAATCTCTCTTAAAGGCACCTTGAATACAACTCGATGGTTATTTTACATACAGTAAGATTATTAAAACATATAATATTATATAATTATAGCTAATGAGGCACAGCCCCAGCCCCGCAGCCACAGCAAGAAGGGATTCGGAACAGTGGCCAGGTATAATTACCTAGCCACCACCCCGAACCACCCCCCACCCAGACCGCTGTGGGTAGAGCAAACCCCAGCCTTATATACAGTACGGTACCTACATATTGATCAACACCAGAACAGTATCTTAATTTGTTTCCGATATAAAGGTGATTGTAAATTAGGGTTGTGGCAGTTTTATTGTCAAATGTTAAGTAAGATTAATATTTAGACATTAGTGAAGATTTGAGTGATATTTTGAAACTAGGCAGAGTGGGTTTATTTTGTAAGTCAGGAGACAACTGATTCCAAACTTTCGCACCATGGTATTTTATTGATGTCTGGGATTGTCTAGAGGTCATTAGGGGAATATTTAAAGAATTTATATTTCTTAATGCATACCTTTCATTTTCACGATGTCTAAATAATTCCACATTGTTATAGCCATTTAATGCTTTGTATACAAAGATAGCACTGCAAAATATGTTAATATCTTCAAATTTTAAGAGATTAAGTTGTCGAAATAATTCATTGGTGTGAGCATATTTGGATCTAAATGTAATTGTTCGTATAACTTTTCTTTGTGCAACTTCAACAGGTTGTAATTTACTTTTACCCGTCGCTCCCCATACTGTATGACAGAATGAGAGAAATGGATAAATTACTGAATAATATAAAAGCTTTAGGGCATTTAAGTCAAGACATTGGCGTGTTAAGTACAGTATACCACATTGTTTATTTAGTTTATTTGTTACGTCCTTTATGTGTAAGTTCCAAGACAGTTTTCTGTCCACCGTTATCCCCAGAAACTTAACGCTCTCCACTTCTCTCACTGATTGATTACCAAATTTAATTGGTTGCATATCATTTGGAACGTTTTTGTTTCTGTGAAAGACTATAAAGTTAGTTTTATTAATATTTAGTGTAAGTTTATTGGTAGTTATCCAATTATGTACATTCTTAAGTTCATTGTTTATAGAAACAATAAGAGAGCGCAAGTCCCGGTGACTGGCGTACAGAGTACTGTCATCAGCAAATAATATATATTTAAATAACATACTTGAGTTTACAATATCATTAATAAATAAAATGAACAACAATGGACCCAGTATAGAACCTTGTGGTACTCCGTAGGATATTATTTGCATATTAGATGAATTGTCCTTATATTGTACACACTGTTTTCGATGAGTTAGATAAGAGTGAAACCATTTGCTAATGGTACCTCTAATGCCATAATGTTCGAGTTCCTTTAGAAGGAAGGAAGAATTTCTTTTGAAGGATCGGAAATGGAACCCAAAAAGGCAGGCAGCGGAACAATGCTCGTGCAGGCTATGCACACAAAAAGGCAGAATATATAATGCCGTCGGAGCCAAGAATATCCTAAACACTACAACAATAATAATAATCGCCACGACAATGCAGTATTCCTATCAACAAAAAGAGCCTAAGTCGTTTGTGTCTCAATACATCAAACTAGGCTGCGAAATGCTTGTGTAATCATAAATGGGTATGCATAAAAAGAGTAATTGGGTTAATATACTTAATGTCTACTATGATTGATAAAGTCTAGCTAGAGTCAATGATACGAGATACTGGTGCGCATGGCATGCCGCATAGCCTAGTGCAAATCTCAAGTCTGTGCGTCAAATATTACGTTATAGGGAAGGGTAGCTCTCTTGAGAAACCTTAATATCGAAGTATTAAGCGTTCTCCTGGCGTACCTCAAAGACAAACAACGAGCTTAGAACAGTGCAGAATGGTATAGGCAAAAAGCCCTCATTCGTGCATGCTCTACTCTCAATGGCACACAGACTAGAATTTACTCAATCAACTCCAGTTCTCAGGTATGTCGTGCAGCTTTTTCCTAAAGCCAGCACTCATAGGAAACAATACCTTATAATATCCAACCCCTAGTCTAGCATTATCTAATCCAGCAGAACACTAATAATTATAGAACGCGGTACTTAAACAATATAAATGCCAACCAATGCTTCGTGATCCACTTATCTTAACAACTAACATACATGAGTTATATCATACCTTAACGCACAATACAACTGGCCAGCATGAAGCTCATTTTGCAGAGTTAACCAGAGGGGGTATAATATTAATAAAAGGTGGTGAAAGATATGAAAAAAGAGAGAGGTAGGCAGAGGAAAAGATTCTCAGGTGCGGAGCGGGGGACAGGTAGCAAGGGATGAAGATGAATGCGTTCTAGAAACCAGATCTGAGGGAGAGAGTGGCGAGGAACTGTATATATACTCGCACTAGCTCGAGCCGCGTGGGAAAAAAGCGGTTACAAGTCCTCTAGCCACTAGCAAGGGAGCTAGCAGCATGGTAAGGACCTCTCTCCACCAACCCCCACGAGGCAGCCAGCCGTTACGTCATCGAGCGGGACAAAAACACTGCGCGCTCCCTCTCACTCTGTTCTACTCTCTCTCTCTCTCCCAGATCCCATCATTACTAGTTAATGATAAAACATACACTTTACAATTAAATATATAAAGCCTTGACATGGGTGAAAACAAAGAACCTTTCTGGACTGCCCATGACATGAGCTTTCATATGAAATAAAGCACACTCTAATACATAAACTGTAGCCCCATCCACTGCCCTGGCGATCCTAGTGAGTCACTGTAGGACAAGCCATGCGGTTCTAACGGAGTGGTTAACGTCACAATATGTATTTATAGGTGTTTGTGTGATCTATGTGGTTAATAGTGTGTGTGGTTGAGAGTGTGAGTATACTGTATGTATTTATAGGTGTTTGTGTGATCTATGTGGTTAATAGTGTGTGTGGTTGAGAGTGTGAGTATACTGTATGTATTTATAGGTGTTTGTGTGATCTATGTGGTTAATAGTGTGTGTGGTTGAGAGTGTGAGTATACTGTATGTATTTATAGGTGTTTGTGTGATCTATGTGGTTAATAGTGTGTGTGGTTGAGAGCGTGAGTATACTGTATGTATTTATAGGTGTTTGTGTGATCTATGTGGTTAATAGTGTGTGGTTGAGAGTGTGAGTATACTGTATGTATTTATAGGTGTTTGTGTGATCTATATGGTTAATAGTGTTTGTGGTTCAGAGTGTGAGTATATTATATGTATTTATAGGTGTGTGTGTGATCTATGTGGTTAATAGTGTGTGTGGGTATACTGAATGTATTTATAAGTGTTTGAGTGATCTATGTGGTTAATAGTGTGTGTGGTTGAGAGTGTAAGTATACTGTATGTATTTATAGGTGTTTGTGTGATCTATGTGGTTAATAGTGTGTATGGTTGAGAGTGTGAGTATACTGTATGTATTTATAGGTGTTTGTGTGATCTATGTGGTTAATAGTGTGTGTGGTTGAGAGTGTGAGTATACTGTATGTATGTATAGGTGTTTGTGTGATCTATGTGGTTAATAGTGTGTGTGGTTGAGAGTGTGAGTATACTGTATGTATATATAGGTGTGTGTGTGTGATTTATGTGGTTAATTGTGTGTTTGGTTGAGAGTGTGAGTATACTGTATGTATTTATAGGTGTTTGTGTGATCTATGTGGTTAATAGTGTGTGTGGGAGAGAGTGTGAGTATACTGTATGTATTTATAGGTGTGTTTGTGATCTATGTGGTTAATAGTGTGTGTGGTTGAGAGTGTGAGTATACTGTATGTATTTATAAGTGTTTGTGTGATCCATGTGGTTAATAGTGTGTGTGGTTGAAAGTGTGAGTATACTGTATGTATTTATAGGTGTTTGTTTGATCTATGTGGTTAATAGTGTTTGCGGTTCAGAGTGTGAGTATACTATATGTATTTATAGGTGTTTGTGTGATCTATGTGGTTAATAGTGTGTGTGGTTGAGAGTGTGAGTATACTGAATGTATTTATAGGTTTTGTGTGATCTATGTAATTAATAGTGTGTGTGGTTGAGAGTGTGAGTATACTGTATGTATTTATAGGTGTTTGTGTGATCTATGTGGTTAATAGTGTGTGTGGTTGAGAGTGTGAGTATACTGTATGTATTTATAGGTGTTTGTGTGATCTATGTAGTTAATAATGTGTGTGGTTGAGAGTGTAAGTATACTGTATGTATTTATAGGTGTTTGTGTGATCTATGTGGTTAATAGTGTGTGTGGTTCAGAGTGTGAGTATACTATATGTATTTACAGGTGTTTGTGTGATCTATGTGGTTAATAGTGTGTGTGGTTGAGAGTGTGAGTATACTGTATGTATTTATAGGTGTTTGTGTGATCTATGTGGTTAATAGTGTGTGTGGTTGAGAGTGTGAGTATACTGTATGTATTTATAGGTGTTTGTGTGATCTATGTGGTTAATAGTGTGTGTGGTTGAGAGTGTGAGTATATTGTATGTATTTATAGGTGTTTGTGTGATCTATGTGGTTAATAGTGTGTGGTTGAGAGTGTGAGTATACTGTATGTATTTATAGGTGTTTGTGTGATCTATGTGGTTAATAGTGTTTGTGGTTCAGAGTGTGAGTATATTATATGTATTTATAGGTATGTGTGTGATCTATGTGGTTAATAGTGTGTGTGGGTATACTGAATGTATTTATCAGTGTTTGAGTGATCTATGTGGTTAATAGTGTGTGTGGTTGAGAGTGTGAGTATACTGTATGTATGTATAGGTGTTTGTGTGATCTATGTGGTTAATAGTGTGTGTGGTTGAGAGTGTGAGTATACTGTATGTATATATAGGTGTGTGTGTGTGATTTATGTGGTTAATAGTGTGTGTGGTTGAGAGTGTGAGTATACTGTATGAATTTATAGGTGTTTGTGTGATCTATGTGGTTAATAGTGTGTGTGGTTAAGAGTGTGAGTATACTGTATGTATTTATAGGTGTTTGTGTGATCTATGTGGTTAATAGTGTGTGTGGTTGAGAGTGTGAGTATACGGTATGAATTTATAGGTGTTTGTGTAATCTATGTGGTTAATTGTGTGTGTGGTTGAGTGTGTGAGAATACTATATGTATTTATAGGTGTTTGTGTGATCTATGTGGTTAATAGTGTGTGTGGTTGAGAGTGTGAGTATACTGTATGTATTTATAGGTGTTTGTGTGATCTATGTGGTTAATAGTGTGTGTGGTTGAGAGTGTGAATATACTGTATGTATTTATAGGTGTTTGTGTGATCTATGTGGTTAATAGTGTGTGTGGTTGAGAGTGTGAGTATACTGTATGTATTTATAGGTGTTTGTGTGATCTATGTGGTTAATAGTGTGTGTGGTTGAGAGTGTGAGTATACTGTATGTATTTATAGGTGTTTGTGTGATCTATATGGTTAATAGTGTTTGCGGTTCAGAGTGTGAGTATACTATATGTATTTATAGGTGTTTGTGTGATCTATGTGGTTAATAGTGTGTGTGGTTGAGAGTGTGAGTATACTGAATGTATTTATAGGTGTTTGTGTGATCTATGTGGTTAATAGTGTGTGTGGTTGAGAGTGTGAGTATACTATATGTATTTATAGGTGTTTGTGTGATCTATGTGGTTAATAGTGTGTGGTTGAAAGTGTGAGTATACTGTATGTATTTATAGGTGTTTGTGTGATCTATGTGGTTAATAGTGTGTGTGGTTGAGAGTGTGAGTATACTGTATGTATGTATAGGTGTTTGTGTGATCTATGTGGTTAATAGTGTGTGTGGTTGAGAGTGTAAGTATACTGTATGTATTTATAGGTGTTTGTGTGATCTATGTGGTTAATAGTGTGTGTGGTTCAGAGTGTGAGTATACTGTATGTATTTATAGGTGTTTGTGTGATCCATGTGGTTAATAGTGTGTGTTGTTGAGAGTGTGAGTATACTGTATGTATTTATAGGTGTTTGTGTGATCTATGTGGTTAATAGTGTGTGTGGTTGAGAGTGTGAGTATACTGTATGTATTTATAGGTGTTTGTGTGATCTATGTGGTTAATAGTGTGTGTGGTTGAGAGTGTGAGTATACTGTATGTATTTATAGGTGTGTGTGTGATCTATGTGGTTAATAGTGTGAGTATACTGTATGTATTTATAGGTGTTTGTGTGATCTATGTGGTTAATAGTGTGTGTGGTTGAGAGTGTGAGTATACTGTATGTATTTATAGGTGTTTGTGTGATCTATGTGGTTAATTGTGTGTGTGGTTGAGAGTGTGAGTATACTATGTATTTATAGGTGTTTGTGTGATCTATGTGGTTAATAGTGTGTGTGGTTGTGCGTGTACTGTATATACAAATATGTATCCTGTTTATTTGTGTATGTTTATGTGTTTGTATGTGTTTGTGTCGCATGTGGCATTTGTTTGTATATGTGATTTGTGAGTGTGTATATCATTTTCATGTACGTATGATGATGGGTGTGTTTGCAACTGTGTATGCATGTGTCATTTGTTTTTAGATGTTATCAATGTGTTTAAGAATGTGTGTGGCTGTGAGTGTGTGCCTACTGTGTGTATGTGTATGTGTGTTTGGCTCGCTCTGTGCTGTATTAACCCTTAACTGGCGGCCCGCAACATAAGTCGAGTTAAATAAATTTGGACTATGTGGCGGCGCGCGACATAGGTCGTGTGGCAATTTCAGCACGTAATGTTGCTGAGAGAGAGAGACAAGTGGTGGCAGGAGAGTAGCGAGCGTATGACTGCTCCAGACCACCGCGGCGGGCCTACTGACACGAATCCCACCCTCCTCCACCCTCTCACACTCACTACATACTGAAATGTATGGGGAAAGTACCGAATTACATGGTTTTTGCACTCGTGTTGTGCGGTTGTTGCAAGAAAACTAGCAGTCATACATGGATCGTTGTGGTGTCATTGGAAAGCTCAGTTTATGCCCTTTCAGGGATAGATGCTTGTTTTACGCTCTGGGTCTTATTTAGGCATGAACATTATCACGTAAACAGCCCTATTTTGGCTAAAAACACCCCGCTGGGCGGTACATATAAATAGACCGCCTAGCCCGCCAATAAGGTGTTAATGTCTGCCAGATGTTGAATAGGGTGGGTAAGTGTAGGAACATGGTTGTATATCTCACTCAAAAAGAAGAAACCATGTGTAAATATTGCTTATACCAATAATTGAGCAAAACATACTTGGTGCTGAGACATCTCTTATTAGGCCGAGTGTAGGCTCAAATCGGCCTAATAAGTGATGTATGGGTACCAAGTATGTAATGTGTAATGTGTGTAATGTGTGTAATCTGTGATAATGAAGTGCATAATCTAAAAAATAAGTCAAATATATTCTGGAATCCAAATACTCATCATGGAGTTAACCTCTTGAGGAATGTGCGGCGATTTGATAGTTTATTCTGGCTATCTTTAGACGATGTTATACAGCTTAGGAAGGGAATTAAAAGGGTAGACTCTGACATCCTTATACCCTTTCTAATTTAAATATAATCGGCTAATAATAGCCAGATCCTGTATGGTTTCAATGGATTAGTAATGGTACGGAACAGACTACTTAAGTGATGGTGTGTTTAAACCTGGCGAGTTTGTACTTGGCTTATTAATTTTGAGCTAGAGAAAATTATTTTGACCTGAATGGCTGATGGTATTGTATCCATGTACTATTTTAAAAAACAGAAACACAAGAAATTTACCAATCAATAATATCAGTCAATCAATTATAAGTATAATTTATAGCTTGAAGAGACCAAGTGCACATTCTCTAGGTTAAAGCACATGTTAGACTATCGATTATAGTTGTCTACATTGTCCAAGCATAAAGCCTCCACACAAGTAAGTATTTCGCTCTCAACTACTACGTGTATAAGCCAAGATATGATAGAGGTGTTCAAGTGGGTTAGTGGGATTAATAAAGGGATCATGAACTATGTATGAAAGCTCAGTGATTGCGAAAGAATTCAAACAAATGGTTTCAAATTAGATAAATTTAGATTCAGAAACGATATAGGCAAATATTGGTTTGGTAACAGAGTTGTAGATACGTGGAATAGGCTACCAAGTGCTATAGTGGGGTCAAGAACCATAGGGAGCTTTAAAATAAAATTAGATAGGCATATGGACGAGATGGGTTGGGTGTGAGGGGGATCTGTCATGTGTGGGCCAATCGGCGCTCTGCAGACCCCTGTTTTCTGACCTCTGACCGTTTTGGTGAGGTCAGTCCTAATGGTGTTAGTGAGCTGGGCTTATAATTAGGCCTTATAATTAGAGTTGGGTGTGACAGGGATCTGCCTTGCGTGGGCCAATCGGCTTTCTGGAGACTCCCATTTCTTATGTTCTTATGTTCATATGTTCTTGTGTAAATTGCTTATAAATATACGGCATCGATTTTCTTCATTGAACAGGCACCTCGGGTATATACGGAATTAGCATTGTATTGTGTGGCATTCAGTTGAGCAACATCACAAGCGCCACACAGTAGTGGTCAGTAATTATGATACATTTTGAACCCGCGAGCAAATTGAAAGAGTGTTCGAATTTTAAATAAACATTTCAATTGGAGATTCAATTCAGTTCGAGATAGATTCGAAAATGTTTAGCTAGCATTAATTACCAAAACTGTACATACCGTTTCATACCGTATCACCGTTCCATGTAGAACGGTTGAATGTACAGGCTCTCAGCCTATGCCCGAGAGGGAGTAGTAGGCATATAGAAAACAAAACAAAAATACGATGCCCTAACGCTTACCTTTGATTATTCCAAAATTAACAAAAAAATATCGATATCCTGTTTATTTCATTGTAAAGATAAATGCTTTAGAACATTATGTTTGTTAAGGGGAGGCAGACCGTTTTTCTGGACCCCCTTCTCCCTAGTGTTTAGCCCCATTAGTTTCGAGATTATAAGACGTTCGGCCCATTAGTTTGGCGATTTTAACACCTTTCGTTCCATTTCGTTATTAATTTTAAGACCTTTCGTGCCATTTAGGTGTCGATTTTTTCCTGGCGAGCGATAGCGAGCCTGCAATTTTAAGAGGAACCGGGCTTCGGCCAGGAATTTTGTCTACCGAAAAATGTACAAATTTATCTTGGAGGGGGGTCTAGGGGGTGTTTTTCTAAGCTTAATGGAGGTCTAGGGAAGAAACTAAACAAATATATGAATATATTAATTAATAGGTCAAACAAACGGCCAGTCTCCCCTTAATGTCATTCACCTCAATATATGTTTGGACACACAAGGGTCCACGATATCATAAGAAACTTGCAATTGCCATTGTAATGATGGCACTTTTATCTTTGCTTTTTGTTATGACGAATTATTACAGCAATATAACATGACATTTTGATCAACATGTGCCTAAACATGTAGACCTACGCGTATGTTATTTGTATTGTTTGTTTGTTTTGTTACGTTTTACCCTGAAGTAACATTTGCCTTATACTCGTTTACCCCTTCTGTACCAGCGACGTCTTTATCATTTTATTCTAGCTATATTTAAAGGATTTTGTGCAGCTTAAGAAGGATCTGTGGTAGCTAAAAGAGTTAAGAGCGATTGTTCGAAGTTTGATCAATGATGGCCGCCCTTTTTAAACTGAACAGAATCGTCTAATAGTAGCAGGACTAAAGTTAAAAGGACGTCGCCGGTACAGTAGGGGTTATTAAAGAGAATAAGGATGAATACACATACACATGAAATATTAAACATGCTGTAAACGTGTACCTAAACATGGAAACATACGTACTGTATATGTCGATATCATAGTATTTTGTTTCGGTTAGTGTCTTTTGTTCAATAAAACCTCCGGTAAAGCAATCTTATGTTTGGATGTTGTGGCAATTGTCATGTTTCTCACTGAACACTTGTTTTGTATAATATATTGTGTAATTTTTGCATACATTGAAATGTATATACATCATACCATTTGTTACAATAAATGTATATACATCATACTATTTGTTACAATAAATGTATATACATCATACCATTTGTTACAATAAATGTATATACATCATACCATTTGTTACAATACATGTTATACCCTAGTTATTCTTTCCAATTTTATAATGATCCCATGTAATGTTGTTATGGTGCTGCGTGGTGAGCCATGTCTGTGCAAGTTTTGAACTGGATGGATTGGTGAATGAAGGGGAACATTCGTCGTAACTATGTGTTCTCTTCTTTATATAGATCAGATGCATCAGATAGCTACAAACAGCCTAGTCGAGATCAGATGATCTCTTGTTTTGTCCCCTTTGTAATCTGTATTCCCTTGAGTACAAGGTAATTTTACATAAATTTTATCAAAGTATATTTTTCCTTTATTATCGACATTTGTTCCGATCAATGTGTTAAACATTTAATACATTACCAAGCAATTCAAGCACAAATATATAATGTACATAATAAATTAATTATACATTTACCAATATTTACCAATACCCATGGAAATTCGGCTCAGGCATTCAGATATTAAATATACAAAGGCGATAATTATGGCTCAATTATACATATCAATTAGAAAGCCGCCCCAGTTTACCAACCGGTAATAAGTGTATTAACTGTATCTGGGGCGAGGCGGGGTTATTTGACCAGGGAGCATTATGGGGGGGGGGGTCTGCAACTTCCTTTGCCTCAAGTTTATCCCCTACTCGTTTTGAAATTTCATGACATTCACCCCATTAGTCTGGCTATTTTAAGACCTTTCATGCCAATGGTAGGAAAGGTCTTCAAATCGCCAAAGTAATGGGGCGAATGTATTAAGATAATAACACTTATAGGGCTAAGCATGATAGAGAAAGGGGTCCTTCAAACACCCCTTTAATAATGAATTGTTGACTACATCTATGGTGCATTTTGCCCGAAAGGTGCAAATTAATGATATACCACTTGATATTCATCGAGGTAGGAAGATATTATATTGTTGCTCTATGTATTCCAAGATATTGTATATGATAGAGCTGTGGTTCATGTTTGAGGCATACTTATGATGGAAGTTTACCTCCGAAATCATATCCATATATAATGGTTCCATGTCATCTCAACCAGTAGCTCTCAACCATTGCCAAATTAACCCAGACCAACCAAACCAGTGCCAAAATATAGTACTAACCTAACCTAACCTAACCTTGCTTTACCGTATTGGTTGATTTGGTACTGGTTGAGAGCTACTGGTTGAAATGGTCTACTGGTTGAGTTGACCGGTCACCATTTATAATCCTTTTACTATTATGACGCATTTTAACAGCTTATTCTGACTATTATTCGACTATTTTATAAAATTTAGGATGAATCTGTGGGTATTATAAGGTTAAAGACTATCTCAATTGACCCTCTGATTTCCATATACCATTCCTAATCTGAATAATATCATCAAATAATAGCCAGAAAACAGAAAAGAGATGCGCAATCGTATCTTCTAAGGGTTAACCTTTAAATACCGTGGTTGTTTAGTAACTCTTGTAGGTAATTTAACCATTTGAATGTGATTACGTTATTTTGTATGTTGTTAAGGCTACCAATACACTGTTTCATTCAGCTTGCAAAGTAAAGTTGTGATGCTTGTATTCATCAGTGATGCCTTCTTATTCATCAGTAATGCTTTCGTATTTATCAGTGATGCCTTCGTATTCATATGTGATGCCTTCTTATTCATCAGTGATGCTTTCGTATTCATCAGTGATGCCTTCTTATTCATCAGTGATGCTTTCGTATTTATCAGTGATGCCTTCGTATTCATCTGCGGTGCCTTCTTATTCATCTGTTGGGCCTTCCATATTCATCTGTGATGCCTTCGTATTCATCTGTGATGCCTTCGTATTCATCTGTGGTGCCTTCTTATTCATTTGTGGTGCCTTCTTATTCATCTGTGGTGCCTACATATTCATATGTGATGCCCTGCAGGCATCTGTGGTGCCTTCCTATTCGTCTCTAATGATTTCGTATTCGCCAGTGATGCCTTCATATTCTTCTGTGAGGCCTTCGTAATCGTCTGCAAGCATCCACCGGGACCTTTTGTTAACGTCTGGGTGGAAATGTGTTCATGGATTGATGTCCTTCAGGAGTGCCTTCGTCCTGACCAGGTGCAGCCTCTGTTTAAACTAGGGTGCGTTTCCTTTTGACCATCATTACCTAATGTTCTCCCTGCAGGCAATCAGGACTGTTGTACTGAATCTGATGTTTGTATTTAATTTTACTTCCTGTCTGTCACACGGACGTTCATATGTTGAAGATACAGATTGAGTAAAACAATTCACTTAACAAATGTACAATATATTATCCTTAACTAGGTTGTATTTACAATATTTACAGTACTTGAGTAAACACATATTCTCATTAGAACTGCTATATAGCACAGCAGTCCTTCTTCAATAGTTCTTAAGACACAATAGTCACCAATCTTGGAAATCACAAAGTTTCTTCACAGGGCTTCTTCGATGTAAGAGTATCCAGGAGGTCCTAATAGCTATGTGTCTATCAGTAATCTGCCTGACCACTGCGATCTGGCTCTATTTATACCCTGTTCCATTATTAATGTTCGCCTTGCATATTGAAAAAACTAACATACATTATGAATAAGTAACTAATTAACAGAATATAATGAACTGATTTGAACCATAAATAGAGGAAATTTCCTAATACTCAAATGAATCTTTTGAACCCTTATTATTTATACAGGATTCAAAAGTACCGTGTGAACCAAATAATACCCATGAAATGAAACAAAACCTATGGGATTCCAAAGGATCATATGGACCAAATAATATACAGTAAAATAAACAAAACCTATTAAACCATAATTAAATACTTTAATAATCCGACTCAATGAGACAGAATCTTTACTACTATATTTACTTATATGAAATATATATAGAATTCGTGAAGCACACATATTTTACATTCTTCATAAAAAGGAATTTATTCAAAACAAACCTCAGTGAAACTAGAATAAAACACTTAAACCATTACCATGAAAGGGTTAACGTAAACTAGTGAAGATAACACAAATAATACCAGATACTAAAAGCTATACAAAGTTGAGAATGTGACACCGTCCCTTAATTCGTTTTTGTCCAATTTTACTGATGGAGATAATATTTACCAGGTTCCCCCATGACAGGTCCTTTGTGCCTCCCGGAAGCCTCATGACATCCCCATGTCAGTCTTGCATTATAATCAACTTCATCCATTCGTGCCCGTCATCCTTAAAGGCAAAGGCATACAAACTATTATTTTGTCCCGGCAATTTTAATAGGCAACTTGTTCATGTGACATGGTGAAGGTCTTTTGTATTAGTAAAACTGCGAATTAGCCCTCAACATTTATCCTCAATATGGGGCTGGTAGCTTATGAGGTGAATTTTGTAAATAGTTTTGTCACCAAATTTTGCGATACCAGTTCAAAAGATCTCAGACATGTTGTCAGATAAATGTTAACTATTGAATGCTGACGATAAAAGCTCTTGTGTGATATAACGCGTAGTATTTTGACGATACACTATTAACCCTTCCAGCACAAAGATGTCATTTTCGCCCTTTTCTGTTTACCATTAGACGATTTTCTTTAGCTTAAAATTTACCTTTTGGACTCAACTGTGTAAATACTACCTCAATAAACCATCTAAATAACGTAGGGCCCCCTTGAACTGCATAACATCGTTCTATGTGTGAGTTGTTGTAGTGTTTTATATCTATGTGTAGTAGGGTTACGAGAGGCAAAGATGCCTGCGGCAAGTGTTGCCCCTCTTCCAAAGTTGACAGAGTGATAGTGCAAAATTCAAGGTATTATTGCCCAAAGACGTTTCGTTCTTCTCGGGGAGTGCGATTAAATATGTGTGGTACCGTGGTAGTAGTTCAAATGTTTCACAATCTCCTTCATAAACCTCGGAAGCTATCCGAGGAGAGGGAAGGAGGGAGGGGTGTAGAGGGGGATACTACCATGTTGACAGACATACCCCACTACAGAAGAGGAACGATATTTGTGTGGGCGATAGTACGTTAGTGTAAAAAAGAATGGACAAATTGAGCTTAAAGCAATTTGAATCATAGGAGGAGGGAAAGATAGATTGAAGGAGAGAGTTCCAGAGCTTACCTGTTGAGTAGAAGAATACTTGGAAAATCGGTTCATTCTTGGAAGAGAGAGTTGGACAGAATAGGGGTGGGAATGTGTTCAAAGGCGCGTGCCCTCCATTTTCTGTTGATCCTAATAAAAGTTAAACAGCCGTTATTGTACTGAAAGGTTAAGTTGGCTGACAGGTGCTAAACTATTAACTTAGAAGCTGCCACATTATAATTGACGTAAACATAACTTGCCAGAAAGGTCTTCATTCAATTCCACCTTTACTGCCAAATTTGAATGGGATTTGTTTATGGACCCCCTTCTCCCTCATGTATAGCCCCATTAGTGTTTATATTTAAGACCATCACCTCAATAGTTTGGCTATTTTAAGACCTTTCACCCCATGTCTTTATTAATTGTAAGTCATTCGTGCCAAATAGGTGTCAATTTTTTTCCTGGCGAGCGATAGCGAGCTTGTTATTTAGGAGGAACCGGCCTGTGGCCGGATCATATTTCTACCAACAAATGCGCAAATATATCACAAAGTGGGTCTTGGGGGGTATTTTTTTCAGCTTCATAGAGGGAATTAAGGGAGACAGAAACAGAAATCCCCTTAACCAGTGCTGGAGGAAGAATATATGAAATCAACATTATTTGTGATCACTTCGCCAAAATGGCTTTTTAACTATTGTCACATAAATGATCTTTCTTTCTTTTTAATATATATTTAGGCTGGTCCTAAAGTAATATAATATATATTTGTTTAATTCACTGGCGTATTCATAGTTGTTATTGGTATTATAATAGTAATATATATTTAATTATTGGTTTTACATTGGTATTCATGTTAATTAATGGCATTATGTTGAGAGCTTCATGTTTATTAATGGTATTTTATTGGTATTTCCATGTTAATTACTGTTATGATATTGCTATACTCGTGTTATTTATTGGTATTTGTCATGTTATCGAATCATTATGTTGATGTGACAAGTCTACTGACAACAATGGGTCAAGATATCTTAACCATTAACCTCTTGTAATTTAAAAAGACCAAAAAGGCTGCAAATTCCAACAATACCTGGATTACTCTGGTCCTTTTGGCTTTATATAACATAAGTGGTCAAACAGTCTGGTCTACAATATAATGAATGTAACATAGTTCATCATTATGGCGTATATCAAGACAAGTGTAAGAGTTATGGCTATTAACACTATATGGTGCAAGGTCTTGGGGGTTATTATGATATTTAGTTTAATTATTATTGAAGGTTTTAATTGTTTTAGTAATTTTCAAACAATGTGATTTTTGCTTACCCAGTAGACTTCAAAACACGCCTCTCCGAACCCCCCTCAAACTTAAATAAAACGTCCCTCAGACTCCCTTCAAGCTAAATATGTACATTTTTTCGGTAGAACATTATCCTGGCCGACGGCTGGTTTATAGAGGGCTCGCTCTCGCCGTTAGGGAATCTTATCGACCATTTACCTCCCCAAGTCCACTACCACCAGCCCCATCCCCACCACCACCACCACTACCACCATCACCACCAAATACCTCCCCGAGTAGTGATGGTGATGGGCTGGTCTATCAGAATGAGAGCTGAGCGTTCTCTGCCATACCCATAGCTTACTCTGACTGTTCCTTTTACTTATATATTTTCTAGATCTCAAGTGACGGCGTCTTTTCCGGGGATTGACCTCTCAACTGCCAATCTAGAGGTTGGCGGATTGGGAGCCAAAGCGTCACATTTGTCCTTCAACTTTCCCTTCACAATTATTGTTGAGGGGCACAGGGCCTTGCATGGGACTTTGGTTTCCCGGTCGCTTCCGCACCTTCCTCAGCTCCCCACCTTGGAGTGGCTTCGGTCACTTGGGCTTTATTAGTGGTAAGCAGGGAGGGTTCTGTGGGTGCGCTTGTTTATGGCCTTGGCCTTGCTCGGGACCTTCGGGCTGCTCGGACAGACAGCCTGGGGAACAGCAACAACAACAACCTCTCCCAGTCCACCACCACCACCACCACTCATCCCAAATGATGGACGACCGAACTTTCTGAAGAGTAGATGCTAATATTAATGATTCAAGGGGGTGGAAAGTAGAGGGATGTTGTGGATGAGGACTAATAGACGCGTTCATCATAACCACAGTTCAGACAGGATTCATCCGATTCGTTTTTTTTGCTGGCTATTATAGTAACCATACATGATTTTCAATGTTCACCAATGCCATCTACACTCCTTACTCTGTATATCTGTTGGTCTTGGATAGCCTCGTTGAGCAATTGTAAGCTTTTGAATGGGCTGTAAAGACCTAGAACGAGGACATTGAAATCTATCTATACCGTATTCTATTACCTATGTATCTATTGCCAGACACGTTAATCCCAGAGAGAATGGTTATGAGTTAAGGGGAGATGGTCTATTTGTCTGGACACCCTTCTCTCTCATGTTTATCCCTTTATGTTTCAGATTTCAAGATGCTCAGCCCATTAGTTTGACGATTTTAAGGCTGTTCGCTTCTTTTTTTGGTCAATATTAAGACTTTTAGAGTAATTTATTTGTCAAATAATTGAAATTTAGAAGAACTCGGCCTTTGGGCGGGACATTTTTCCTCAGACCGGGAAAGTCACCTTGCTCGGACCTTTACATTTTGAAAATTATATACTGTAGAAGTGTTTTGATATTGGCACCACATAAATGTGAGTGAGAAATTATTGTCTCCGACACTTACTAAGGTAAGATATCGTATTATTAAGGCTGTTCAAACTGTCACTGGTATATACGAAGATGAAAATAATTGTCTACATTCAACTTTTAGTGGTCGATACTTTGTTCGTGTTTTGTATGTTTCCTTATCCATTTCCGTAAGTCGAACAATATTTCACAGCCACATAGTTTACCAGGTAGGTTTAATGCGCGCAGAGAATGAACTGAATAATATCGTGACTACTCTTCGTATGACGGAGATGAAAACATTTATATAATATACAATATTTATGGGGCATGAATTTTGATGATAACAATGGCAAAATCATATACATACTATTTAGCACACTCTTATTAACACTATGTTGATTCTAAAATTGTCTTTGATATTGTCAGTTCAATTATGCACGGACGGATTTTTTTTTTTTATAATTTTATATATTGTGGAGGGGGGAGGGGGGGGGGGTACGTTTTTACAATGACAATTCGAGGTTTTTATATTTTGTGTTACCAAAATATTAAAGAATACCCTGTCCTCATTGTATGTAGGCCCTATGTGAAATGCTAGGTTTTTCCAGGTTAAATAGGAATGGGAATTTATCCCCAGGCTACCTTTAGGATCAACCTTTCCTGGTACCTGGCGCGGGGTACGAACCTCTGAAGGGAATTTAACCCCCCTAAAAACCCACAGGTTTTGAGATGCCTTGGGTGGGGTTCGAACCCTGGTTAGTGACGCACCACCATCACCACCAGGCCCGCGCGCTAACCCACTGTACTACCACGGACGTACAAAAGTATAGCAACCTTAGTCCGATTTTTAAGAACCACGGTGATGGTCTCTCGAGATGAGTTTATTGGACTTACCATCTACGACTATTTTCGAACCACGGTGATAGTCTCTCGAGACGAGTTTATTGGACTTACCATCTACGACTATTTTACGCTATACCTGACGTCAACTCGGGTTAGTATTATTGTGGGTGCGGGACATTTTCGAGGGCATTACACCACATTCCTTTTTGGTTAGGCTAGTCCCTAGCCTCGTAAGGTCGTAGGGTATCGTAGCCTTTTTACCTTAGCCATCTCAATTCTTGGTATAGGGTTCGCGTGACGGGTGCTCCACGTAGCTACCTGGTCACGTTCCCTAGCTGCCACCAATGAAATGCTAGGTTTTTCCAGGTTAAATAGGAATGGGAATTTATCCCCAGGCTACCTTTAGGATCAACCTTTCCTGGTACCTGGCGCGGGGTACGAACCTCTGAAGGGAATTTAACCCCCCTAAAAACCAACAGGTTTTGAGATGCCTTGGGTGGGGTTCGAACCCTGGTTAGTGACGCACCACCATCACCACCAGGCCCGCGCGCTAACCCACTGTACTACCACGGACGTACAAAAGTATAGCAACCTTAGTCCGATTTTTAAGAACCACGGTGATGGTCTCTCGAGATGAGTTTATTGGACTTACCATCTACGACTATTTTCGAACCACGGTGATAGTCTCTCGAGACGAGTTTATTGGACTTACCATCTACGACTATTTTACGCTATACCTGACGTCAACTCGGGTTAGTATTATTGTGGGTGCGGGACATTTTCGAGGGCATTACACCACATTCCTTAAATGTCCCGCACCCACAATAATACTAACCCGAGTTGACGTCAGGTATAGCGTAAAATAGTCGTAGATGGTAAGTCCAATAAACTCGTCTCGAGAGACTATCACCGTGGTTCGAAAATAGTCGTAGATGGTAAGTCCAATAAACTCATCTCGAGAGACCATCACCGTGGTTCTTAAAAATCGGACTAAGGTTGCTATACTTTTGTACGTCTGTGGTAGTACAGTGGGTTAGCGCGCGGGCCTGGTGGTGATGGTGGTGCGTCACTAACCAGGGTTCGAACCCCACCCAAGGCATCTCAAAACCTGTGGGTTTTTAGGGGGGTTAAATTCCCTTCAGAGGTTCGTACCCCGCGCCAGGTACCAGGAAAGGTTGATCCTAAAGGTAGCCTGGGGAAAATTCCCATTCCTATTTAACCTGGAAAAACCTAGCATTTCATTGGTGGCAGCTAGGGAACGTGACCAGGTAGCTACGTGGAGCACCCGTCACGCGAACCCTATACCAAGAATTGAGATGGCTAAGGTAAAAAGGCTACGATACCCTACGACCTTACGAGGCTAGGGACTAGCCTAACTAAAAAGGAATGTGGTGTAATGCCCTCGAAAATGTCCCGCACCCACAATAATACTAACCCGAGTTGACGTCAGGTATAGCGTAAAATAGTCGTAGATGGTAAGTCCAATAAACTCGTCTCGAGAGACTATCACCGTGGTTCGAAAATAGTCGTAGATGG
>JBAKBP010019733.1:0-44059 GCA_037953745.1 Lithodes maja
GTGGTGAGCAAACATCTGAACCTGTAGAATAGGGAGACACAAAACATGGTTATTATCAAATACCTGCCTCTGCAAAGAGAATAAGTTAGCAATGCAAGTGTATAGCCTTATTAATGGCATTAACCCCACCAAAATTGAAAGATATTTACCTGTTAGCCAAGATGCCAAAGGCATTTTCCACCACCCGTCGAGCCCTGGACAACCGGTAGGAGAAGATCATCTCGCCCATGTTCGTAGAGCGATGTGGGAATGGTTTCAGTAGCCAGGGTCGCATGGGGAATGCGTCGTCAGCTAACAGGAAGTAGGGCACAGGCCTGGCACCAGTGTGTAGGGGTTGAGGAGGCGGAAGTCCCAGGGTGTTGTTCTCCAGGCCGGCTCTGATAGGTGTCTGTGCAAAGACACCACCGTCAGACCCCGAACCAGTGGCACCCACATCGCAGTACAGGAACTTGTAGTCAGCATCCACAACTGCCATAAGCACAATAGAGTGGAATCCCTTGTAGTTATAGTAAAGGGACCCAGCATTGGCAGGGCAGCGAATGGCTATGTGCTTACCATCAATAGCACCAACGGCGTGTGGAAACTGCCAGCGTTCTTCGAAGAGGTCAGCACATTTCTTCCAATCTTCGGGGGTCTTGGGGCATGGCAGAATGAGAGGGTGGTATTCTTGGTAGATGGCCTCACAGGTGTCAGGAACCAGCAGTGAAATGCTGTTATGGGCGACGCGGAAATCATAGGAGAGTGTTTGATAGGAATCACCAGTCGCCAGGTAGCGCAGGGTAATGGCGAGACGAAGGGCAGGGCTCAGGGATTTCCGCCAGAAGGTGTCCTGTCTCTCTATCCTGGGTGTTATCTTCTCCACCATTTCCCAGAACATGTCCACGTCCAACCTGGTGAAGTTTCTGAAGCTGCGGTGGTCTTCGCGCATGAACTCATGCATGATATTCTCGTAGTGGCCATACATTGGCCGCCGCAGGAGCCAGTTCCGCGTCCACACTGACCTCCTCTTCCTCCTTCGTTGTTTAATGGCTATTTTCAGAGCCAACAGATCAACCTGGAGAGTTAAATCCATGGACATGGTCGCCAGGTATATGTCTATATTTTGGCGCTGGGAGGGTGTAATGAATACGTGCGCATCCATGTTGTGTGGTAGAGTGTCACCGTAGCTGTTGACGTAACGGTGGAGTCGACTGTAATGATGTTCAGCCCTGCTAGACCGCCCCTTTTTATACATCCGCTGGCCACACAACTTGTGTGTGTCGGCTTTATGCGGGTGTATGCGGTTCGACTCTGAAGTCCATCGGCTGTATTCTGGAGTCGATCGGCTGAAGTCTTATAGATGCGGGTGAAGTCGGCATGTAAAAATGACCGTTATTTTTTTTTTCGGTTCGAGTCTCAAGACTTCTCCGGAGTCAAGACGACAACGTCGGCTGTATGCGGCTGTAGTCTGGTGAAGTCCGTTGGATGCGGCATACCGAGCCAACTCCAAAAGTCGGGGGACAAAAACGCTACTCTGCTGTATTCGGCGCCCGAGTCCTGTATGTGTGAAGGGGGCATTCGTCGCGGACCGCGACTTGACACGCATTGCCCGGACTTCACCAGACTACAGACGACTACAGCCGCATGGGTAGGAATAGGTGCCGACTTGATGCCGCATGCAGCAGAGTCGCTACTCGGTTGCTTTCTGCTGCATTCGGCGCCCGAGTCCTGTATGTGTGAAAGGGGCATTAGGCTTTCACCCCAAGCATAATTTGCGTGGGGTGGATGTTGTGGTTGATATTGGACAGACCCTTGAGCAAATTGGAGACGTTCCTGACGAAGAACATACTGGTGTGGGTGTTGGTAAGTACAATTTATATTTTATAATTGCTTGAAAATGTGATTGCAAGCATTTCATCACCTTACGAGCGGCTGGTGGAGTATATTTCACTGTGCCGCCCAGCGGTTTTTTTTTTAACCCTAAATGGGGTTGTTCCGTGCTCTTTTTCATGCATAAACAAGACCCAGAGCGTAATACAAGTATGTATCCTGAAAGTACGTAAATTGAGCTTTCCAATGACACCCGAACCATCCTTTTACGATCACTGGTTGTCTTTCAACGATCGTAAAACACGAGTGCAAAAACCCTAAAATACGGTAATTTCCTTATATAATTCCCTGTGTGGCGAGCGGTCTTGAGGTAATTTATGCTCCTAATCACTGCTCCGCTCTCTCTCTCAGAGCACATTACGTCCTCAAAATTGCACTCTACAATAAATTTCCTTTGCATTTTATAGCGTATTATTTGCAGGCGTTCGGTAAATTTCTTACGGTAATACAAACAACGAAAGATTGAATATTTGTGCTTGGCATTATATGATTGTGGGGAACCGATGTAGGCCTACCGTATATATTATGTTTTCATATATATGATACATGTGTAACATTTTTATATTATCACGACTCTCTCTCTCTCTCTCTCTCTCTCTCTCTGACTCACTCTCTTTGTTTGTACTCCTTTGTACTCTCTTTGTCTGATGTAGGCCAGGGCACGCCCCAAACTAATCTCTTCCCTCCCAGGGGAAATCACACCAAGCAGATGTTTTTTACCTCCCCTCTCTCTCTGTCTGTCTCTTCCTCTCTGGGTCTACCTATACTGCATGTGACATTGACATTGCTTGAGAGTTTGATTGCAAGCATTTAATAGCGTATTATTTGCAGGCGTTCGGTAAATTTCTCACGATAACCAGGGTGTATGGTACATTTCTCACGATAATACAAGCAACAACGAAGCTTGTGGTCTACAATATACCTTTTTATAATTGCATGTGACCTTGTAATTGCTTGAAAGTTTGATTGCAAGCATTTTATAGCGTATTATTTTCAGGCGTTCAATAAATTTGATAAATATATCAAAAGTCCTGTGGGACTATGAAATAGCTATTATTGGACAAGGAAAATATTTTGTTCATCCCTCCACTGGAACATCAACAACAATGTCAACAACGTATCGCCGTCGGCAATCGTAAGATTCAGAGTCTTACAGATTCCAGGACGAGCTCAATAGAAAATGAATGAATGAAATGAATGAGTGTGCAGTACTGCCAATACGTATAGCGACTTCCGCTAGATCTAGAGACCTTTACTTCGATCTAGCAGCAATGACTTACACTAGCGGTTTTGTTTTGAAATTTCAGAACAATTTCGAAGTGATATTATATGGATTTTGCCAATTCATATTTCTAGTGGTATTTATCATGTCTTACATCTAACAATATATGCTAGCGGATTTAACTTCAATTGGTAACCCTCCCGCTCGAGTCGGCTCCAAGAAAATCGATAATGGTGGCACTTTAGTAAACAGGTGATAAACAAAACCGCATGCGGATCGGTTTGGTGTATCCGTATTATGGTAAGTTGGCTACCTACTATTGTTTATACGATATAGTAAGTAATGATAAGTAAATTATTATATATTATATATAAAACAAAAACAAAATTCCAGCAAAGCAAGCGAAACAGAGAGAGAGAGAGAGAGAGAATGCAGAAACTGAACTGAAGAAAGAGTGAAAAAGATATAATAATACAGAAATATTACAAGCAAATAAATGAAATAGAGGGATTAGTTAGAGAAACTAATAATGAGAAATACATAATACGGATGAGGAAGAGAGAAAGCGAGCGAGCCAGAGAGAGAGAGAGAGAGAGAGAGAGAGAGAGAGACAGGAAGAGTGAGAGAGATTAGAGAAAATAGAGAGATTGCAAGCATTTTATAGCGTATTATTTGCAGGCGTTCAGTAAATTTCTTACGGTAATACAAACAATGAAAGATTGAATATTTGTGCTTGGCATTATATGATTGTGGGGAACAGATGTAGGCCTACCGTATATATTATTTTTTCATATAATTATATATGATACATATGTAACATTGTTATATTATCACGACACTCTCTCTCTCTCTTGTCTCTTCCTCTCTGGGTCGGTTACCTATAGCCTACATTTATAATTGCATGTGACCTTGAAATTGCTTGAGAGTTTGATTGCAAGCATTTTATAGCGTATTATTTGCAGGCGTTCAGTAAATTTCTTACGGTAATACAAACAACCAAACAACGAAAGATTGAAAATTTGTGCTGCACATCCCTCATACGAAATACCATTCCCACCGTATAGAGAGAATACAGAAACTGAACTGAAGAAAGTGAAAAAGATATAATAATACAGAAATATTACAAGCAAATAAATTAAATAGAGGGATTAGTTAGAGAAAATAATAATGAGAAATACATAATACGGATGAGGAAGAGAGAAAGGGAGCACAAGAGAGGGAAAGCGAGCGAGCCAGAGAGACAGACAGACAGGAGGAGTGAGAGAGATTAGAGAAAATTATAATGATAATTACATATACGGATGAGGAAGAGAGAGAGACAGCGCGCGAGAGAGGGAAAGCGAGCTAGCCAGAGAGAGAGAGACAGAGAGACAGAGAGACAGAGACAGACAGACAGGAGTGAGAGAGAGAGAGAGAGATAAAGAAAGAAAGAAAGAAAGAGAGAGAGAGAGAGAGAGAGAGAGAGAGAGAGAGAGAGAGAGAGAGAGAATACAGAAATAAGGAGAAATAAGAGAAAAATAAGACCGATTACCGAAGGAATAGTAGACACGCGAGAGGCCGAAGTCAGGCCAAAGCGAACGCAACCGAACGCGCCTGGGAAATAGACCAAAAAGTACCTCCTCTTCCCACCCTCCACACTCATTCATAACATCCATTCATAGACTTATATGGGGAGACGAAGAGTTGCTCTTTCCAAATATTATCGTTTCGTTCGCATTGGAGCCATAGTAACGGCGCTAGGGCGAGTGAAATTGAGCGAATATTTCGGGATTATGCCCGCTGAGCGGTACAGTGTAAAATACCTTCCCACCCGCTAATTAAGGGTTAAGAGCTTTGCCGCCGTCGCCCAGTAAAACTTCTTAAGAGCTTTGCCGCCGTTTACGGGTTAAATACCGAGTTGAAATACAGATGTCAAACTCAAATATGATTCCCATATAAACTGTACGTTGTAGTCTAGATATTTGTGGAGATTTTGCCTAAAATGAGTCAGTCATAGTGTAGGTTCAATAAAGATGCATTATATACAGTATATCACCACATGCAAAGTTAGTACTTGTTTGGAAATTTAAGCAAATGATGTATATGCACCAGAAAGTTGGAAAGGCATGATCTGAGTCACCTAAATTCATGTTGGGAATCATCAATGTAACTGTGGATTTCCAAGTATTCAACTATCCTATCTAAAAGTACCACTTCTAATAGTTTTACTATGATAGATGTCAGGCTAATGGTCTGGTGATGATTGTCATTATCTTCTTTCATAATGAATGGGGTCACATTGGCCAGGTTTCAATCCTCAGGGACCTCTCAAGTGTGTAATGATTCATTTGAAGAATTTCGCCAAACAAGAGTACCACTCCACTACTCCCTCTTCACACTAGTCCAGAGAGGAAGTCATCTGAAACATACGACATGAAACTATTTAATTTACCATATATTTTCACCTCTTGGTAGATGACCTACTCCTAATTTTGTTGAGCAATTTACCCTCGTTGACTAATCCTGACTTGGCATATCTCTGTTTTCTTACCATGTGAACATTGAGGCAAAACAGTTTTACAAATGTGATATTTCACTTCCCGAGAATTGTAGTTGGCCTGGTGAATCCCTTAGAGGTCCAATGCAACTCTTGAATGGGCTCCTATTGTTCACATAGCAAGAGAGAACGACCAAACAAGAGAGAGAGAGTTAGACATATACTCAGACCACACAAACCTTGCGGTCCCTACTAGGTGGTCCGGCCTTAATAGTACTAGACAGGGTCAGTTCATAGAAGAATAGGACAGCATAGTAAAAGGCTCTCTCCCCACCCTCCGGCTAAAAAGCCGTACCGGAAAGAATGAAGTGTTACCTCATGGGCCAGGAAATGCCCACAAGGAAAGTTTTTTTAGAGTAAAGAAAGACATTCGCCTGACAGGGAATTTACACTTACCTACTGACTCATTTATATTAATCCAATCTCCATCAGATGATCGTCTAGTATCTTCTTAAACATATCAATAGAATTACTATCGATCACCTACCTTGGCAAATTGTTCCCGTCTTTGACCACTCTGTACGTGTAGACATTTAGTGTGACATCTAGGCATGCTTTCTTTCTATTTAATTTCATTTCATTACCTAGGGCTTTGTTAGCTGTATTTGTCTCAGCCACACATTGCTCTGAGGATAGTAGTTTTTGATATATGATGACCCGAGATCTTTAACCTTAAAGTTTGCTATTATTGGTTGGCCTTTCATTTGATAATCAGAGAGAGAGAGAGAGAGAGAGAGAGAGAGAGAGAGAGAGCGCGAGAGCGAGAGAGAGATAACACATGTGAGACAGGTACAGAGAGACAACAACGTATGAGAATGAACCCCATGTACCCAGATAACATAAGAACATAAGAAAATGGGAGTCTGCAGAAAGCCGATTGGCCTAAGCAAGGCAGATCCCTGTCCCACACAACTCCAATTACAAAGCACAATTATAGGCTCAACACTCTAATACCCTGAGGATCATCTTACCAAAACGGTTAGAGATTAACGCAGGATTACGGGGGTCTGCAGAGCGCTGATTGGCCCAACCCGGCTGATCCCCCTTCACACCCAACCCTTCTCGTCCATATGCTTATCCAATTTTATCTTAAAGCTCCCTACCGTTTTTAATCCCACTATAGCACTTGGTAGTCCATTCCACCCATCTACAACTCTGTTACCAAACCAATATTTGCCTGTATCTTTTCTGAAACGAAATTTATCTAATTTGAAACCATTTGTACGAGTTCTTTCGCTATCACTGAGCTTTAGTACAATTTCCATGTCCCCTTTATTAATCCCACTAACCCACTTGAATACATAACATCAGAACATAACATCAGAAAATGGGAGTCTGCAGAAAGCCGATTGGCCTAAGCAAGGCAGATCCCTGTCCCACACAACCCCAATTACAAAGCCCAATTATAGGCTCAACACTCTAATACCCTGAGGATCATCTTACCAAAACGGTTAGAGATTAACACAGGATTACGGGGGTCTGCAGAGCGCTGATTGGCCCAACCCTGCTGATCCCCCTTCACACCCAACCCTTCTCGTCCATATGCTTATCCAATTTTATCTTAAAGCTCCCTATCGTTTTTAATCCCACTATAGCACTTGGTAGTCCATTCCACCCATCTACAACTCTGTTACCAAACCAATATTTGCCTATATCTTTTCTGAAACGAAATTTATCTAATTTGAAACCATTGGTACGAGTTCTTTCGCTATCACTGAGCTTTAGTACATTTGTCATGTCCCCTTTGTTAATCCCACTAACCCACTTGAACACCTCTATCATATCCCCTCTAACTCTGCGTCTCTCTAACGAATGTAAGCCTAATTTCTTCAACCTTTCTTTATACGGAAGATTTCTAATATTATGGATCATTTTTGTCATTCTACGTTGTACTCTCTCCAATGAATCTATGTCCATTCTGTAATAAGGACACCAAAATTGAACAGCATAATCCATATGGGGTCTCACTAATGACAAGTAAAGTTTTAAGATAACATCAGCAGTTCTGTTACTCACACTCCTTGAGATGAACCCGAGAATCCTGTTTGCCTTGTTTCGAACGCTTATACACTGTTGTCTAGGCTTCAAATCATTGCTAACAAACACACCTAGATCTTTCTCACAATTCGAGTTTTCTAATTCCACATTAGCTAGTTTATATTTAACATTTGTATGCATCTTCCCTATCTTTAATACCTTGCATTTGTCAATGTTAAACTTCATCTGCCAATTTACTGACCATTCGTGTAAGGTATCTAGATCCCTTTGGAGGCACTCTATATCTCTATCTGAATCAATTGTTCTCCCCATTTTGGTATCGTCTGCAAATTTACTTATCCTACTAGTTATACCTAAATCAAGGTCATTTATGTATATAACAAACAACAGAGGACCTAATACAGATCCCTGGGGGACACCACTTTTGACTGCTCCCCATTCTGACTTCGTACCATTTATGCTGACTCTCTGCTTCCTACCAATTAGCCATGACCTAATCCATCCCAACAACGCCCCACCTATTCCATGCGCCTCAACCTTTCTCATCAATCTCTCATGGGGGACTCTGTCGAAAGCTTTACTGAAATCTAAATATATTATATCATATGACTTGTCATTATCTACTGCTTCATATACCTCTGAGAAAAAACTAAGCAAATTAGTAAGGCAAGAACGTCCCTGAGTGAATCCATGCTGAGAAGAATTTATTAAATTAAATGTATCTAAGTGGTTTCTAATTTTACAAGCAATAATTGACTCTAGTAGCTTTCCTATGATTGATGTAAGACTAATGGGACGGTAATTGGATGCTATTGATTTGTCACCTTTTTTGAAGATCGGAACTACGTTTGCAAGCTTCCAAGCTTCTGGAACTATACCTGTCTCCAATGACTTGTTAAATACAAATGTTAATGGGTAACTTAACTCATCCCTACATTCTTTTAATACTCTAGCATATACCTCATCAGGACCAGGCGATTTATGAGGTTTCAGTCTGTCAATTTCCTTAAGCACATCATTTCTACTTATAGTAACCGTACTTAACCTATTTTCTATACTATCGCTATATACCTTACGGACTTCTGGAAACTGTGCCAAATTTTCATTAGTGAAAACGGAAAGAAATTGACTATTTAATGTACTGCACATTTCTAAATCATTTTCTGTAATTTCTCCTATCGAAGTTTTAAGGGGACCAATTACATCTCTAACCTTGGATTTATATAGTTGGTAAAAAGCTTTAGGATTATTTTTTGAGTCATTGGCAACCTTAATTTCATAATTTCTTTTTTCTTTCCTAATATCCTTTTTTACCTGTCTTGATAGATTCTGATAGTAAGCAAGTAGGTGAATTTCGCCTTTTCTAATTTTTCTATATATTCCTCTCTTTTGTCCTAGAAGATCTAATAGTCTATTATTCATCCATTTGGGTTGGTTCTGTGTTGATCTAAATTTTCTTTTGGGGATGTATTTATTTTGTGCATTGAATACTGACTTGATAAAATTATCGTATGTATCTACCAAGGTTGACGTCTCTTCCTGACTTAAGATGACAGGTGCCTGAGAAGGGGTACACTCATTTGGACACCTGGATCGACTTAATTTTTTGACCATAGGGTCCGCTAATAGGGCTCTTCTTAACCCACCATAATTGGCTTTTCTAAAGTCAGGTATTAATGTTGTATTCTCTCTGGTATTACCTTTCCATTGTATATTAAAATACACAGAATTGTGGTCACTATTTCCTAGGTGGTCCCCTATCTCTATATTATTTACCATATGTTCATTGTTACTGAACACTAAATCGAGAATATTATTACCTCTAGTCGGCGTATCTATGAATTGAAATAAAAAAACTATCTTGTACTACCTCTATAAACTCCTCAGAATCAGAGTCTCCTATTTGATGCTGCCAATCTATATTCGGAAAATTAAAATCCCCCATAATGCACACATTGCTAAACCTTGATGCCATTTTAATTTCCTCCCATAATGACGTTCCGTCATTTCTACTCATATTTGGCGGTCTATACATAACTCCAATAACTATGGTCTCACTACCTTCGTTAACCTCTACCCAAACACTTTCATTATCGTTATTTAGTCTAATACCTGATTTAATACAGCTTTTTAATGTACTCCTGACAAACACTGCTATACCGCCACCCCTCTTACTTGTTCGGTCATATTTAAACAAACTATATCCTGGTATATCAAATTCTGCTAAAAAATGCCTGGTTTCTGTATTAATCCACGTTTCAGTTAGCGCTATTATGTCTATATTTTCTTTGCTAACAAGGGCTCTAAGTTCGTTCATTTTGTTACATAGACTCCTACAGTTTGTGTAATATACTCTCAATTTACTTCTTTTCTTTATACCTAATTTACCTTTGTTTTTAGCGACATTTCCATCTTCCGTTGCACCATCACTACTATCATTTGCATTATAGTCATCATTTTTAGCATGAGACTGAATATCCTTATCGCTTTCGCCTGACGCTAAAATTGTTCCATTTAACCTCTCATTTACACTCTCAATATTTCTGTTCAAAACCCCACAACCACCCTATCTAAAGAACTAGCTAATGTAGAAACCCCTAACCGTGAAAGATGAACCCCATCCCTTGCGTACAACCCATCTCTCCCATAGAAACTATCCCAGTTATCAATGAATGGTATTGCTTTTTCTTTGCAATATTTCTCCAAACGGCAATTGACACCAATCGCCCTGGATGTCCATTCCTTGGGAACTCCTCTTCTGGGTAGGATACAATGTACTACAGGGATCCCTCCCTTCATCCTAACTTTATCTAACACATCCCGATACTGCTGCAGCAGTTCCTCACTTCTACCCTTACCAACATCGTTACTCCCGGCACTGAGACAGATAATGGGGTTATCTCCACTATCTTCCAAGATGTGGTCCATCTTCTCTAAAACCCTCCCAACTCCATGGCCAGGCAGACACACAACCTTCCTAAGTTTAGTGCGGGTAGCCCTAACTAAATGGCTTACCATGGAGTCGCCCACAATCGACACAGATATAAGTGTATAACCGCTTGGCATGTTGTGTCGGACCATCATGTATATACTGTATGTTTTTGTATTTACTGTACCACATCGGTCGGTTGGGGATGCACAGTCACATTAATAAATTATATATCATTCATCCATAATCTTTGCCGGAAATGATGTGATCATTAAAGTGTGTTTGTTTGTATGTTTGTCAGCAAGATTTCTCAAAATATTTTGATGGAATAATAAAATACTTTACCATTAATCTTATTGGGAACAAGAATTGAAATGATTAACTATTACACACTAATCGATGCAATATATGAGTTCAGTTTTCATGATGATGCAGTGACAATATTGGCAATCATTGGTCCACTCACCAATTCTCTGCAATCTCTCTCTCTCTCATCGCCGCAAAGTTACATCTCTCTCACTATTCTACCGCTATTACAATAATTAGTGTTCCTCAGATCTTTCTCAGTGTATAGCACCCTCTCTTCGTAAAGCACGTAGCACCCGTCTTTCAACACAATTCCACCCTACTCTCTCCAACTCAAGTGTGAAACTTTATTCTCAATATTTTTTCTATTCAACAGCTGAGCTTTGAAACTCTCTCCCAGTATCAGTCTTTCCCTCATCCTTTGCCTTAAATTGCTTCGAAGTCCGTGTGTCCAGGCATTTTGGCTCGAACGTCCCTTGATTTTGGCCCTGTCAGTCTTTCAACTCTGGGGGAGGCACTCGCCAAAGGCAGTTCTGCCTTTTCTCTCCCTCAATCACATAGAAAAACAAAATTAAATAAGCATAGCAATCAAGTAAACACAACAAACACTAAATCCTTCTAATGGTTTACTATATTTTAGCTATCGTCGTAGCGGCACAATTGAAGCAAGTTCCTCGGAACCATTGCTGTGAAAATATCTTAAGACTAATGCAAGGGATGCAACGTTTCTTCGTATGGATAATGTAGGAAGGTCCTGTGTGATTGCAGGGTTATTGATTAATCTAATAGCTTTATTTTGAATTTTGTCCAACCGCCTCAATGCAACCACTCCACTTCCACTCCACAGATGTGAACAGTAATCCATCTGAGAACGCACATGACTTCTATATATTACGGCCAACTGCTCGTCAGTGAAGAATTCTCGAACTCTGTACAGTAGTCCCAGTTTTTTAGAGGCATTCTTAGCAATGTTTCTAACATAATGTGTCCAGCTCAAGTTAGTAGTTAATGTTACACAGAGAATGTCAATACTAGGGGAAGTGGGAATATTTACATCATTAAAAAATATATGGGAGTCAGTGAGATTCTGTCAGTTAGAAAATTGAATGTACTTGGTTTTCTGTGCATTAAAGGAAACTAGATTCTTTTGTCCCCATTCATTAATTCTAAAAAGGTCCTGGTTCAGAGAAATTGCAGTGTTTGTTTTTGAATTTATAAGATCGGGTTGGGTGAAAGAATTGGTAAATGTGAAGGAACTGTGGAGCGTTGAGTCATATGCGTAGGAATTTATTGGATTATGAGTGGTAGATATGAGATCATTGATATGAATGAGGAACAGAGTTGGGGCCAAAACTGATCCCTGGGGAACATCAGCATTTTGTTGAGTGAAATTGAGAATAAAGGCCATCTACCATTACACATATTTTTCTGTTATGAAGATAAGAAGAAATTAGTGGAACTAATGATGCAAGGCCGTAGTGTGACATCTTCGACAATAAGGATTGATGCCAGACTCTATCAAATGCCTTTGATATATCCAGTGCTATTGGTATGTGTTTCACCATGTTTGGTCTGCTAGCTTGGTTGATTTGATGCGTAAGAAGGCAAAGAATGTCTGCAGTTGATCGACATCGTCTAAAACCATATTGCCTATCACTGATTAATTTATTATTCTCAAGATGCTTAATTATGTGGTTATTTAATATAATTTCAAAGACTTTACCAATAGTGGAAGTTATAGCTATTGGTCTGTAGTTTGATGGATCTGAAGAGGCACCTTTTTTAGGAACTGGATGGATGTTTGCTTCTTTCCAGGGTACTGGGAAGCATGAGGTATGAATATACAGACGGAAATTTTTTGCCAATAGGAGCGAGCACCAAGGAGCAATTCCTAAGTACTATTGGAGGAATTCATCTGGACCAGGAGCCTTATCTACCGAGAGATTCTGCAAAATAGTTTTGACATGTCTGGTGTGGATCTTAAGTGAGGGAATTTCAGGCGAATCAAAATTAAGTACAGGGACATCTTGATTTATTTCATCTAAGGTTGAGTTGGTGGAGAAAGTATCCGCAGAAGGTTAGCTTTACCTCGTGGGTCACTTACAAGATTGCCAGTCAGAGATTTTAATGGTGGAATGGATGAAGCAGTAGTGAAGTTGGATTTGAATGAGTTAAGAGTAGACCAAAATATTTTGTTATCATTTAGATTATTTAGAAGTTTATTTGCCTGCTTGTGGAGAAAGTTTGATTTAGTTAGGTTTAATACAGTTTTGGCATGATTTCTGATGTTTCTAAAGTAATTAAAGGCTTCATGTGTTTTTGATCTTGTGTATGCATTGTAGGCTATTGCTTTTTGTTCAGTTACTCTAGCACAATTATGGTCAAACCATTTAGGTGAATTAGATCTTTTTATTGTACTTTTGATGAGGAATAAAAGTTTCCATTCCAATTTTTACAAAATTTTGTATGTGGCTCAAGGTGGAGTTTGCATCATTAGAAAAGAAAGAGGTCCAGGGAATATCAATAAAGAAACCTTGAAGACCCTCCCAGTCTGCCCTATCGTAATGCCATTTAGTCACCAAAACAAGTTCAGAGTGGGAAGGTGTGGTAGGTGATAGACAGGTGGCCTGTATCAGACAGTGATCAGAAGATCCAAGCGGGGACCTCACTGTAATATCATAATTTTCTGAATTGGTTGTTAAAAATAAGTCCAGTAGGTGGGAATTATGATTAGGATTATCTGGTACACGGGTGGGTTGGTTGACTAGTTGAGTGAGATTAAATGAGTCTGCAAATAGCTCACATTCAAGACCAGCATCATCAGTCCTGGCTGAATGAGTGAGCCATTCAACATTATGGACATTAAAATCACCCAACACAGTTGGGCTTATCTTCCCTCCCCGCTCTCTTTGTGTATCTATAATGTTCACGACCTCGCAATGCTAGCAGTAAGAGATTTGAGGGACCATTGTCTCGGTGGTGCCATGAGTATATTACCACCTTTATGGTCCCTCACACCATTACCCCGGGCCAGAGGGTTATAGTCACAGGCTTGGCGTCTCCTTTGGTCTGTATGTCTGTTAGTTGCTTGGTCACTTTTTGTATATCTGCTGGTAAGTTATTCTGTCGGTGAGTTTCTTCTTCAGTCTGGTAGGCAACTAAGACAGATTGTAGTGGTCGACCGTTCGTCGTCACTCTGGTTTTCTCCTGCTGATGCATAAGTTGACACACAATCTCATTCACGAAAAATTAATGCGATGATTATATAATAGATTCGTACTGAAGCGACTGACGACGGTATGGATTTTTGTGTGGCATGTCGATGGCCTCATGATAAAGTCATGGTAAGCACATCACGAATCGACTCCCAATAATAGTTGCCCTGAATAAGTATACACGGAATTGAATGCGAAACTATAATGGTACAGTCGTCAGGATTAATTCTTTTCATTTTCCCTGTTAGTAGCAGTGCGCGGTAGAGAGGTATCCCCACTACTCCCTCTCCTTGTTAGTTCCATACCCCCACCTAAACCCTCCCATTTTCTCTCCGACCCCAGAACTACACCCACCCTCCCTTCTCTCGCTCTTACCCAGCTAGGAGCTACTTCTGGCACCTCGCCGATTACATTTATTCTGAACACCTGATGAAGGAATG
Organism: Lithodes maja; assembly: GCA_037953745.1. NCBI lineage: Eukaryota > Metazoa > Arthropoda > Malacostraca > Decapoda > Lithodidae > Lithodes > Lithodes maja. The sequence continues at coordinate 14,516 of JBAKBP010019733.1, forward strand.
AAATATTTCACACACATCTCTCGATCACCATCTCCTGCACATTAAATATATGATATAAACGAATCCTAACCTGAAGCTGCTAATTATTACCGTTACTAGTAGGGTTAACGTTACTGTATAGTGTTTATGGATATACCAGGTATGAGGGGTAGATATACACACTTATATAATTATATATATGGTATAATGAGGTTATTTGGTTATACACGAAACTGTTATACAGAGTGGTATTGTAGTAGAATAATTATAGATCAGTTCAATATTATAACTCTTGTAGTTAGTCTGGGATATAATAAATGGGCGTTATATAGTTATTAAGTAATTATCCTTAACAGGTGTGAATTCCAATTATTTTGAAAGTCATCTCAAGAGAATAAGCTTGAATAGGCATGAAACTTGCAATAGTATTATGTGGAGTAGATACTCTACGTCTTACCATTACTCAGGGAGTATTTAACACAATTTGCTATGTTTCAACCCATATTGCTACATAGTGTGACGCACCCAGTGCGTGGCAACGCAACCTGATTGTACTCCTTGGTACTCCACTGTACCGCCCGTACCACTGTACCGTGCTGGCTACCGTCAGCAGCCATGTATATTGAGTGTGACAACTTATAACTATGTTCTTTGTATCTCTGCAAAGGTCTCGTCATGTGCTAACCAGTGGTGGGTTTTGTTTTAAGCCATGTCGAGACCTTCCATTTAATATGTAGTATCAATAGAGAAGTTGATAGATGAGACAATGGGAGTTCAGAGAGAGAGAGTGAGTTAGGCTTCAGAGCGAGAGGGTAGCAACGCGCCACGCTGCCGGGGGGGTGGTTGCCAGACGTATGGACTGGTTGGCAGCCTTGCGCTTATAGCTGGGCGCGACAGGGTTGGTAGTCCATTGCCGCCTGCCTATGCTGCCTGGGCTGCCCATGTTGTCGTACAGCACATTGCCTGGAGGCTCGCTGTGTGTTCCATGATCAGGTTGCCTAGAACCTTTGAGATTCTAACATCCCTTGCCCTCTCTCCCAATTTCTCACGGTTGCACTCTTTCTCTCTGACGACATTACTCTCATTTCATTCTTCTCTCTATTTAAATGCATAACCTTCCCTTGAGGTCCTAAAGGAGTTTCAGCACTCACCTCTCGTATTACTCTTAGGACAAGCATATATTTACATGTATTAGATTTAAGGGGTTAATGTGAACAGCGATCTTCTTGATGAGGATAGTTGGTGAACGTTCTACATGTTCACGAGTTATATGCCCCGCTCATCATCCAATTTGTGACTAGACTGGTGCCATGTGTAAGAGCCCGACCATGCCCAGGAGTTGTCTGTAGAGGGGCGAGGACTTAGCCTTGATTTGCATACCGAGCCAGGAGCGAGTGTAGTACCAGAGACTACAGCTCGCTCGTAGTGCCGGTATAGTAGAGTAACGTAATTTATCTGTCCTTGTGTTCTCTACAGTCTTTTCCTGGGTTCTCGCTTTCGGTGCTGGGACTCGTTGTTCCTGTGACTTGGCCTGCTAGCTAGAACACATGGGGATGATGAGTGGGATATATCTTTATTTTACTATGCATTGCAGCTCTCTTTAAGTATATGTATGTAACACTTTACAATACACATTACTCACACACAAGACAACACTATTAATACTTTCATGTATCAATTAACTGCACTGTCGTTTTGCTGCTGTGTCCGGAGTTCTGTTGCGTAGGGCGCATACGGACTCAGAGGGGAGACAGAGTGAGAGAAGCGAAGTAGCCTATGCGGTAGTAGGCTACCGGCGCAGTACTGTTGCCTGCAACCTTTTAGTTATTCCAAGTATAGATTCATTATTATAATAAGTGACTACTATTTATGTTCCTTCCATGTGTATTATTAGGTATCTACTGGATCATGAACATCTTGTATGCTACATGCTAGTGCATGTTAGTAGGGGACAGTTATTCTAGTGCACGCGCTTTCAAGTAGGCGTGTACATTTGTCATTTAGCATTTCACTGTCATACCTTTAGCCTGCTTCTATTCTACATTATTAGAGGCTTAATATTAACGTAGTTTCTTGAGTATTGCATTTCTTTAGTAATAACGTAACCTATAAATGTCTGAGGGAGTTTAGCCTCATAGCCTACCCCTGTTGTACACTTTCGCCGAGTTAAGGTACCTCGTTACCGTAGACGATAACTCTGTAGGGCGTTGGTGCTTTTGTTGTCTGGAGCATATAGTATTTGGGACTGGAATCGAGCGTGTCGTTGTCACATAAGCCATTTCTGTCCTACGATCAAGAATCCCGAATATGTATTGCCAATCCAGCCGTAACAAAATGGCGACCTTGCACAAGATTCAGTAGTATCCTATCACATGTTTTTTGGAGAACTATTCTATGCTACCTAGTAGAGCTGGCTAGAATTTTCTTGCATATTGGAGGAATTTTTATTGTGTCATTATTGTATTGGTGGACTTGCAGATTGTTTCGTTAGGGGTGTCTAGAGTAGAGTCATTCAAGCATCTTTAACATTTTGTGAGTCGAGACTGCAATTAGTAATAAGCACTTTTTTTTTTTTTATGAACAGCAATTGTATAACCAGCACTTTGTCTAATGACTCATCATTTACGGGGGAGGATAACACGGTACAGCCTAGTGACCAGCAAGTACAACAGATATTTAGGGAGGGGAGTGTTATAAGTGGAGAGAGGGATGCCCGGGCATTTTTGCAGACACCTTTGACCGAACAGCGCCTGCAGGCTATTGATTGTTACGGTCTTCGCTGTTTAGCCACGGTTTTGGGGCGGGACTGTCCTGACAGTTGGCCCAAGAAGAATTTGGTGGCATGTTTGTTGGGTGATGGCGATGGGGCGGTGGGTGGAGTGGGGTCTTGGGGGGTTCCCTCCAAGCCTCCATTCCACTCTACCCCTGAGCTGGGCCCTCAGCCAGCGAGTCTTAGCACGATGCAGCAGGAGGGTTCTCAATGGCAAGCTGGCTTACCCGTAAACACGTTTCGGTGTGGATCCCCCATTTTGTGCTCTCCCCCCCCAGGCCTGTCTCCTGAGATGTTATTTCAGCTAGAACTAGCTAAGCTTAAGTTGCAAGAGAGTCAACAGGCTAGTATAGAACGGATTAAGCTGCAGGAGACTCAGATACAACAGGCTAGTATAGAACGGATTAAGCTGCAGGAGACTCAGATACAACAGGCTAGTATAGAACGCATAGAGGTTGCTAGAATCCAAGCCAATCTGGATGCAACCAGGTACCAGGCTGAAATGGATGTCGAGAAGTCTAGAGTAGAGACCACGGGGCGTCATCTCGGTGGTGGGCACTGGGTTACAGACTCACTTTCGCATTTAATTAAGTTAGTACCCGCATTTGATGAGACAGCAGTGACTGAGTTTTTTGCTCGTTTCGAAAAGAAGTGTCGTGAGTATGACTGGCCGGAGGTTAAATGGGCAGCATTAGTTTCATCACGTCTAGTGGGTAAGGGGTTGAAAGCCTACGATTCACTGTCACTGGACGAGAGTGTCGTGTATGGACTGGTGAAGGAGGCTGTGCTCCGGGCCTACGAACTGCAACCCGAAACTTATAGATTGAAGTTCCGTGGCGTGAATAAGAAGAGCGACGTCAGTTTTATGGAGCACGCACGGGACTTAACAGATGCATGTAATAACTGGTTTCGGTCCGAGCACGCAGAGTCGGCTGAGGAAATTAAGCAACTTTTCTATCTGGAACAGTTTTACAAATGTACTGGAACCGATCTAACGCTGAACATTAAGGAAAAATGTCCCAAGACAGTAGAGGAGGCTGCCAAGATGGCAGACCTCAGATTATCATTGATTCGTGGTTGCGGTGCCGCTCAGAGGGCTGAGTCAGGGCAGAAGGGGCGCTATACCCCACCCACCAGAGTTTTCGATAATAACAAATCCTATGACACACATAACCACACTAAAAGCATTGCACCTAATAACACCTACAAACACAAGCCTCTCCCGTTTACTAAAGGTCAGGCCCCTTCTTCGCCCGCACAAGGGAAGAAGCCCATTGGGGATGTGAAATGTTACAAATGTCAGAAGCTAGGCCATTATTCACGTGAGTGCCCTAGTAACACTCCCGCTAAGCCGGTGTCATTGGTTCACAGTATCGGTGTGTCTCTGAAGGCTGCAGCAACTGCCCGGGGTAGGTTGTCAGCAGCTGAGGCACACGCGGTAAAGAAGCGTACGGAAGGCTCGACACCTGTCCGGGACACTTTCTGTAACCATCGGGGACACGGGTTTGTGAGCTGGGGGAGTGAACTACGGAGGGTTGACTTGCTGAGGGATATGGGGGCTTCGCAAACTTTGTTGAGGAACTTCACAGGGAAACCGATAAATGCGGCCAGAGTTGTTGTGGTGCAGGGTATAAATGCTACGAGGTCATACCCACTTGTGAGGTTGGAGTTGAGAGTGGGAGAGGTGTGCAGGGAGCTGGATGTAGGGATCGTTGAGTGTTTGCCAGTTGAGGGCGTCGACCTTCTTCTCGGCAACGACTTTGCGGTGCCCACTTCCGGGACTCCACCCTTAGTCGTTGCCGAGAGGGCGGCCGACGTGGATGGTGAGAATCGGGAATGGGTTGGGAGGTGCCAACAGGATGAGATGGCCTGTGTGGTAACCCGATCTCGCTCTGCGGCTCCTGCACAGCCTAGCACTCAACCTCGGGGACAGTGGAGGAAGGATCAGGAGAAGGTTGCTAAGGGCAGGAAAAGGGACATTGATTCTGCTGCACTTCTCGGTGATTCGGTACTTGGACCTATAATAAACACGGGAGTTGACTCTGGCCCAGATATGGTGTGTAACAAGGCAGAGTTGGGTAAGACTTCGCGTGAGGCAAGAGCTGTAGCGAGAGCCACTAAGGCAGTAGAGCCTACTAGCCGGGGTAATGTCTTATTACAAAACCATCTTGATGCATTGACGCCCAGGGACATTAGTGAGCAGCAGCTGCAAGACGCTAGCCTAGCTCGTTATAGCAATGGTGCCATAGAGTTGGAGGAAGATGGGGATGCGAAGCCGGGAGATTTCTTTAGGCTCAACAGGATATTGTACCGCAGATTTCTAGACCCCAAATCGAAGTGGGAGGGCGGTGCGAGGGTAGTAGACCAGGTGGTTGTTCCAAATAAGTATAGAGAGTCCTTATTGTGTCTGGCGCATGATGTGCCGGTGGCGGGTCATTTGGGGGTAACAAAAACATTGGCGGCATTGGGCAGGTTTTTCTGGTGGCCTGGGGTCAAGGCTGATGTCTGTGCATGGGTGGCTGGGTGTGCGACCTGCCAGACAACGGGGAAGCCTAACCAGACCATCCCGAAGGCACCTTTGTTTCCCATACCTGTCACCGGGCCTCCGTTCAGCAAAGTTGTAGTAGATTTGGTTGGCCCTTTCCCGCCTACTAGTAGTGGCAATAAATTCCTGTTGACAATCATGGATGTGGCTACGAGATACCCGGACGCATACCCCATGAGAAACGGCTCGGCAAAGGCAGTTGTTAAAAACTTATTATTGTTCTGTTCCCGTTATGGATTTCCACGTGAGGTGCAGTCAGACCAGGGGAGCAATTTTACATCCAAATTGTTCAAGCAAACCCTTCAGTTGCACGGTATATGTTCTGTAGTGTCGTCAGCCTACCATCCCGAGAGTCAGGGAGTCTTGGAGCGGTGGCACTCGACCCTGAAGAGTATGCTACGCTGTTACTGTGCAGAACATGACACTGATTGGGATTTGGGTCTGCCGTATGTTCTGTTCGCTGCACGTGAAGTCCCAGGAGAGAGCCTGGGGTTCAGTCCAAATCAACTAGTCTTTGGCCATAATGTGAGAGGACCTTTAAGTATGGTGAAAGAGATCTGGGAGGGCGAAGAGAAGCCGGGGTCTGTACTTAAATATATCCTTGAGAGCCGGGAGAGACTTATAGGTTGCATGGCAGCGGCAGGTAATAACTTGGTTAATGCACAGGCGGTCATGAAGCACCAGTATGACGCCAAGGTGAAGCTTCGGGAGTTTTCGGTGGGTCAGGAGGTAATGTTGCTTTTACCTTTGCCTGGACACCCCCTTTCTGCCAAGTTTATTGGGCCGTATGTGGTGGCTAAGAAACTGTCCGACCTTGATTATCTCGTTGCAACACCTGACCGTAGAAAAAAACATCAGTTATGTCATGTTAACCTCATGAAAGAGTATGTGAGACGCCCCTCAGAGCCTCTCACTGTCCCTGTGCTGGCCTGCAGCGGCCAGGGTGGAGAAGGAGGTGGGGACAGTCATGCTGCTGAGGAGGATAGCTGGGACTGTGTCATTTCCGCGGAACAGTGGGCGGGGAATACTGAACAAGAGGCTAGGCAAGCTGTAAGTCACCTGCCTGAGCACCAGGGTGCTGCTGTCCTAGGCCTGTTCAGGTCATACCCCTCTGTTTTCGCCGAACACCCAGGTCTCACTACTCAGGTAACGCACGACGTGGACGTCGGTGATAATGTGCCCTTCAAGTCAGTGCCCTACCGTGTGCCCCCGGTAAAGTTGCCAGCTTTACGGGAGGAGTTAAAGTACATGGTTGAGAGAGGGATGATCACTGAAGGTTATGTGAAGTGGACATCACCCGTCACGTTGCAGCCAAAACCTGACGGCAAGGTGCGGTTCTGCATAGATTTTCGTAGGCTAAATGGCTTGACCACTACCAACCCTTACCCTTTGCCTCGAGTTGACGACAGCGTGGACAAGATAGGGAATGCAAAGTACCTTACTAAAATTGATCTTGTAAAAGGCTACTGGCAAGTACCCCTGTCGGACCGAGCTAAGCAAGTTTGTGGTTTTGTGGTAGATGGCAAGACCTACCAATGTAACGTAATGCCTTATGGGCTTAAGAACGCACCTGCCACGTTTCAGAACCTGATGAACGATATTTGTGACGAAATCCCTAACTGCACGGTCTACCTTGATGACGTGATAGTGTATGATGACGATTTTGAAAATCACCTAAGGCACTTAGAGACCCTGTTTGGGAAGTTGCACGATGCTGGGCTGGTGGTGAACCTGAGGAAGTGCGAGTTTGTAAAGGCTACTGTGCAGTATCTTGGCTTCGTGGTCGGGTTAGGCCGGGTGTGCCCCCCCCTGAGCAAGATACAGGCTATCAATATGTTTCCCAGGCCCACCACTAAGCGCCAGGTCATGCGGTTCCTAGGTATGATAGGCTATTATAGGCGCTTCATCCGGGGATACTCTACTGTCTTAGCACCGTTAACTGATCTACTGTCGAAGTCAGTGAAGTTCTGTTGGGCTGCGGAGTGTCAGAGGGCTTTCGACCTAGTCAAGCACCTGCTGTGTACACATCCGATTTTGAGAGCCCCAGACTTCTCCAGGAGTTTTCAGCTGGCGACTGATGCCAGCGGTGTGGGTGCCGGGGCAGTGTTACTGCAGACTGATTCCGAGGGCTTGGAACACCCAGTGAGCTTCTTTTCTCGCAAGTTTAATTCGGCACAAAGGAATTACTCGACTATAGAGAAGGAGCTTCTTGCTATCGTTTTGTCGCTCAAACATTTCGAAGTTTATGTTCCAGCCTACGGCCCGGTAGTGACGATTTATACGGACCATCATCCCTTGAAATTCCTAAATCAGTTTCACAATCGGAATATGCGGTTGACCAGGTGGTCCCTAATGCTCCAAGAGTATAATCTCAACATTCAGCATATTGCCGGGAGTGAGAACGTGATAGCAGATTGTCTATCAAGGGTTGATGATCCAGGATAGTCGTGCACGGTGTGTGGGTTGAGCAGGAGTAAAATTAGGCTATCATAACGCCGTCCAAAAAGATTATAAAACAATAAAATTAAATAGAATTTTTTTTTTTAGTTTTGTAAGTCTTTATTGTTGTAGCATGATGCATGCGATATTGTGTTTTATGTATAATTCACACTTCAGTTGTTGTGCACCTTTTGCAATTAGTGGCAGCTAAGGGTAGCAGGTCGGTTGGTTGCCTGTCAGATTTTGATAATGCTTCTAAGGTCGATTATCTAAAATCTTGGGGGGGCTGTGACGCACCCAGTGCGTGGCAACGCAACCTGATTGTACTCCTTGGTACTCCACTGTACCGCCCGTACCACTGTACCGTGCTGGCTACCGTCAGCAGCTATGTATATTGAGTGTGACAACTTATAACTATGTTCTTTGTATCTCTGCAAAGGTCTCGTCATGTGCTAACCAGTGGTGGGTTTTGTTTTAAGCCATGTCGAGACCTTCCATTTAATATGTAGTATCAATAGAGAAGTTGATAGATAAGACAATGGGAGTTCAGAGAGAGAGAGTGAGTTAGTCTTCAGAGCGAGAGGGTAGCAACGCGCCACGCTGCCAGGGGGGTGGTTGCCAGACGTATGGACTGGTTGGCAGCCTTGCGCTTATAGCTAGGCGCGACAGGGTTGGTAGTCCATTGCCGCCTGCCTATGCTGCCTGGGCTGCCCATGTTGTCGTACATTACATTGCCTGGAGGCTCGCTGTGTGTTCCATGATCAGGTTGCCTAGAACCTTTGAGATTCTAACATCCCTTGCCCTCTCTCCCAATTTCTCACGGTTGCACTCTTTCTCTCTGACGACATTACTCTCATTTCATTCTTCTCTCTATTTAAATGCATACCCTTCCCTTGAGGTCCTAAAGGAGTTTCAGCACTCACCTCTCGTATTACTCTTAGGACAAGCATATATTTACATGTATTAGATTTAAGGGGTTAATGTGAACAGCGATCTTCTTGATGAGGATAGTTGGTGAACGTTCTACATGTTCACGAGTTATATGCCCCGCTCATCATCCAATTTGTGACTAGACTGGTGCCATGTGTAAGAGCCCGACCATGCCCAGGAGTTGTCTGTAGAGGGGCGAGGACTTAGCCTTGATTTGCATACCGAGCCAGGAGCGAGTGTAGTACCAGAGACTACAGCTCGCTCGTAGTGCCGGTATAGTAGAGTAACGTAATTTATCTGTCCTTGTGTTCTCTACAGTCTTTTCCTGGGTTCTCGCTTTCGGTGCTGGGACTCGTTGTTCCTGTGACTTGGCCTGCTAGCTAGAACACATGGGGATGATGAGTGGGATATATCTTTATTTTACTATGCATTGCAGCTCTCTTTAAGTTTATGTATGTAACACTTTACAATACACATTACTCACACACAAGACAACACTATTAATACTTTCATGTATCAATTAACTGCACTGTCGTTTTGCTGCTGTGTCCGGAGTTCTGTTGCGTAGGGCACATACGGACTCAGAGGGGAGACAGAGTGAGAGAAGCGAAGTAGCCTATGCGGTAGTAGGCTACCGGCGCAGTACTGTTGCCTGCAACCTTTTAGTTATTCCAAGTATAGATTCATTATTATAATAAGTGACTACTATTTATGTTCCTTCCATGTGTATTATTAGGTATCTACTGGATCATGAACATCTTGTATGCTACATGCTAGTGCATGTTAGTAGGGGACAGTTATTCTAGTGCACGCGCTTTCAAATAGGCGTGTACATTTGTCATTTAGCATTTCACTGTCATACCTTTAGCCTGCTTCTATTCTACATTATTAGAGGCTTAATATTAACGTAGTTTCTTGAGTATTGCATTTCTTTAGTAATAACGTAACCTATAAATGTCTGAGGGAGTTTAGCCTCATAGCCTACCCCTGTTGTACACTTTCGCCGAGTTAAGGTACCTCGTTACCATAGACGATAACTCTGTAGGGCGTTGGTGCTTTTGTTGTCTGGAGCATATAGTATTTGGGACTGGAATCGAGCGTGTCGTTGTCACATAAGCCATTTCTGTCCTACGATCAAGAATCCCGAATATGTATTGCCGATCCAGCCGTAACAATATATATATATATATATATATATATATATGTGTGTGTGTGTGTGTGTTTGTGTGTGTGTGTGTGAGTGTGTCCGAAGGAGACACATGTCAGGTTGCCTCTAACGAATGTCTCCCCCAAAGCCAAATAAATGACAGAGCCAAATTCAAGGGATATTGGGGTAAAAATGCCAGAACACACAAAGTTTAAAGCAGTTTAAATCATAGGATGAAGGAAAGATTGATTGAGGGAGAGAGTTCCAGAGTTCATTTGTTGAACAGAAGAAAGACTGAGAAAATCTCCCAATTCTTGGGTTGGAGAGCTGGACAAAATAGGAGAAGGACTGTGTTGAAAGTTGGGTGCCTCACACTCGCTGTATGGAAAGGGGTATGCACTGAGAAAGCTCTGAAGAATACTGACTACTGTAATAGCGATAGAAGAGTGAAAGAGATGCAACATTGCGGTGTGTAGAAAGAGATTGTAGGGAACTAGTAAGAGGAAGTGAGTTGATGAGGCGAAATGCTTTTGACTGTATTCTTTCGAGAAGTGCAGTATGGGTGGAGCCTCCCCACACATGCGAACAATACATAATACAGGAGAGCACTGTGCCCTGATACAGAACAAGAAGCTGTGCGAGAATGAAGAACCCACGGAGACGGTTGAGAGCATCTAACTTTTGGGAAGCTGCTTCAGCAAGAGTGGTAATATGATCTTTCCAAGAAAGGTCGGATGAAAAGTTATACCAAGAATATTTTGAGAAAATGAAGGCTCGATTTTAGTATTGTTAACAATTGATAGTCTAACGGAAGATTGTGATGGAGATATTGAGGGAGAAATTTGGTGTTGGAGGCGTTGAAAGTAACAAGATTTTGTCTGCAACCAATCAGAAATAGTTGATAGATCAGCAGATAGGCGTTCTATGGCCTCGTCACATGAGTTTGGAGTGATTGCATGCTGGGTTGATGTGAAAAAACTAATCGAATAAAGTGTATGGTAGAGTCGTCAGCATATGAGTGGATAGGAATAGAGATACAGTAGAGGATATCAGTAATGAATATATATATATATATATATATATATATATATATATATATATATATATACAGTATATATATATATATATATATATATATATATATATATATGTATACAGTATATTTATAATTGATAAATTGGGCGAAAGGTATCACCAAAATAATGAGTAGAATGTCATAAAATGTCATAGCAAATGGGGTAAAACATGAGGAAGTAGGGAGTTCAGAAAAAGTAGTTTAAGTGAATATCTCCCCTAATAATATACTACACGTCTCAATGTTTGTCAGGTCAGGTCAGGTGAAGGTATTGAGGGAAAAGACTTTACAATTGCACCTCGTATCTACTTTTTGATGAGTGGTGAGTGGGGAGAAAGGGGGTTGAAGAGAGAGGAAGCTGTTGGAGTAACTTAGTTTATATCTACTGTATATATATGTTCTAAATTTAGACATTATACTTTGCAATATTTCAAGGGAATCTTTCACAAGACAAAACCACTTCTTGACCTTGTTTTGTCTCCACTGTCTGCCAACACACCAGCTGCAGATAAGCCCTTAAACCCTTGATGATCATGTCGCGATTTGACAGTGTTTTCTGGCTGTTATTAGAAAATTTTATTCCGAAAAGGAAGGGTATATAGAAGTCAGAGGGATAATTGAGACAGTCTTTACCCTTTTAAGTCCCCAAGATTCTTCTTAAACTGTATACAATCGTCTAATGATAGGCAGAATAAACTGTCTAAATGTGTTATGATCGTCAAGGAGTTAATCTATAGAAGATCCAACGATGCATTTCTTTTCTGCATTCTGGCTATTATTAGACAATTTTATTCAGATTACGATTGGTATATGAAAGTCAGAGGGTTAATTGAGATATCTTTACCCTTTACACCGAGATGGGTTGGGTGTGCGAGGGATCTGCCTTGTATGGGCCAATTTACTGTCTGCAAACTCCCATTTTCTTATGTTCATATATTTATATAATTCCCACAGATCCTTTCTAAAGTGTATACAATCGTCAAATGATAACCAGAATAATCTGTCAAAATTCGTCTTCAAAAGGTTAAGATTAAATTGAATTAATTGTCCAACTCGGTGTTCGAGGCAACCAAGCACCTCACACTTATAATGACTTAAGGAGTGTACAATTAAAGGTGAATTACACAAAGATGATAAAAAAGTGAGATAAGTTATCTAGCAGAACGTTAAATGTTCTAGTATTACACCATTATCGGGAATATCCTTAAATTTGCCCCTAACATATAAAATAAATAGGGTCAAGTTAAAGGTAAATTTCTGTTGCCTGACAACTATCGGGAATTTATGACGTCATCATCGAATATATGACGTCATCACAATACTGGAAGGCGGGAAATATGCAAGACACTCAACTATCAGACGCCGCCAGATATTAAACTGTTTAATTTTTGTTTTCTTTACTGACTGAAATTTACATTATTATACACAAACCTGAGCATCCTTAATATGTTTTGATGCATACAAAATATACATCTTACGAGGTATGCAGCTTATGTAATTCACCTTTAATATAACTAGATTATAACTCTGTGTTGAGTATATAACTATGAATGGGTGTGGAGACCAAGCGAGTACAATTGAGTTCAAGGAAGTCAAGTAACAATAGTAGTGTTTAGTGAACAGTGTGGAGTACAGGGTTTAACTTAGAGTGACTGTACAGGTGTTAACTTAGAGTTATTGTCAAGGGGGTTAACTTATTGGTAGCAATAAGAAGGGTGAAGAGAACCTACAGTATATGTGTGTGATTCTGGGATGAGGGTTAAATGTGTTCTACTCGATTGGGAAGATTTACCTAATTAAATAGGCAACTATCACGTGTCTTCTTGTGATAGTCTAAACAGAATGCTGGTGTAGAAAGCAGCGTATTGCGTCATTTGAGTTATTTCATTAGTAAGCAAAAGTAAGCTCTCTTGCAACCTGAATCCACTGTCTTAACAATGCTAACTAAACTGTGTCGCAGGTGCGTGTGTACACAGGATTATATGATTGACATGTTTAGAGGCTGGATTGCAAAGTGTACATTTTAGGAGTGTGTGCATAGGCTGGTGTGTAAGGTTGTTTACGATTGAGGTAGTGCGGTGTGTTTTAATGGGTGTTTAAGTGTAGTTATTGATTATCATAATGAATAATAGGAGTGTATAAGATATTGTGGATATATATAATAGTTGCTGGTAGAAGGATGAAGGAGTAACCAAATATGTGAATATATTGTGTTAGAGCTGGCTAATTGCTGAGAGCGGTAAATGGCATTTCTGAAGGCGGCAGTAAGTGTCGAGAATGAACAGACCGAGTTCTTTGATCTGAATGTTGGGTTAAAGCAAGGGTGTGTGATGTCCCCATGGTTGTTCAATATATATTTGGATGGAGTCATGAAGAAATACAAAGAAGACCTGGATGTAGGTGTACCGCTGACAAGGGAAGGAAATAAGTGGAAGTTGCCTGTACTGCTGTTTGCTGTATATACAGTTCTGATGAGTAATAGTGAATGGGAGTCACAGAGTCTGGTAAATATGTTTGGAACAGTGTGTCAAAAACTGAATCTGAAGGTAACTGCGGGGAAGAGTAAGGTTCTGGTCTTTGAATAGGGTGCAATCACAGAGTATGAGGTAAGGTTGAACGGTCAGGTTATGGAGAATGTCATCTCATTAAAGTATTTGGGCAGAGTGTTAAGTAAAGATAGAAGTACGGATAAAGAAGTGCAGGAGAGGATGCAACAGGGAAAGAGGATTGTAGGAACGCTAAAAGCAGTTACAAGGAATAGGGTTGTCAGCATGGAAGTAATTATAATGTAAAACTTTCAAAATAAACAAACCAAAACTGGTGCGAACACAGTAAACAGACAAAACAATTAATCAAAATCGCTATGTTGAAACAACGCTTAAAGTAGTCCCTGCATGATATTATGGTAATCCTGACATTGATGTATGGGAGTGAAGCATGGACGTTGTTGGAGAGTGTGACGCCTCCCGGCGTTAGCAGAATGGTTGCGTGGGGCATTGCAGCTCGCTAGCGCTCGCCAGGATGGGGGGATGGGCTACAGTTGTCCTAGAATGATCTGCTTTATTTAATTAGTGTCGTGTTGCCACAGACAGTCTAGAAATGGTCTTTGTTTTGGTCTGTGACCGCGCCTTATATTTTATATTCGCTATAATATAAATGTTGCTTGTGTGGGAGGCGAGCGAGAGAGGGTGAGGGAGTACACCTGGCAGCGGGGTGAGCTATGACGCGGCTCGCTTGGGCGCTGACGGAGTTGGCGGCCGGGTGGTCAACTAGTCCCTTCCCGTCGCGGCCTCGTGTTCTTTACCAGCTCAGAGCTTGCCTGGCACGCGTAGCGCCTACATCCTTTGCAATTCTGTCCCCCATACTCGCCACTTTGCATACTATTTCTCTCTCTCGACTTCTCCTTTCTCATTCTCTAATCTTTATTAAACTCAACATCCCTTCTGGTTTTAGCATAGACGTTCACCGTCGACCAGTCGTATTGTACGCGAAGCTCTCAGATATTTCCATGTATTAGGTTAAGGAGGTATTATGCTTTATTGAGGTTTTGAGAGACGGACTTTTCTGTATGTGTCCTCTCTCGGGAAGGTTGTAGACCGGTATATGTCTCCCTGGCAAGGTGTTGAGTGATTCTTCTTGGTTATCTAAAGCTAGACTGGGGGTAAGGTTACTGTGTCGTTGTCTCCGATGTGTGCAGTGTTAGCTAAGCCCTGCACGACATCGACAGGTACTGTGGGAGCCTAAGTTGTCTTCGGGTGGGTTTACTTTGCGAGCACAGCGATGTGGTGTGAGAGGGCCATAGCCTATCCCTCACAACATAGTGCTGCCTCTTTGTGTTGACTTCTGAGGGATCGCCAGGATAGAGCTAGGTACTAGAGACCTAGATTTATCAAGAGAGCATCCCTGTCATATAACGTAATCTTCATTATACCACCTTCGGACAACGTTAGGCTACGAGCTGCATGCTCGCCCATTGTTGCCCTGCCTTGATACCCCAGCTAGACTTTATTAACTGAGCAGACACTGGTTAGAGATAAGCCCCATTATTATATGTATGCAACATTATTATTCACTGCACTTTTGAGCCGAGGTTGTTGTTGAGTTGCACAACCCGAGTAGGCTGTTGCGTTGTGTCACGAAGCATTTCTTTAGTTGTCGAGCATTACTACCTTTGCGCAGTCTTTATTATTCGCCTGCCTATTATTACTATATGTCCTAGCATTTATTGTGACCCGTATTCTGCATTATAATTGTTCAAGATTCTTTACGAACATCTTCCCAGCATCAGACTTATTTCAGAAGTTTCCAGTTGATGTTGCAGGACTAGCATTGCACTTTCTTTAATACAGGAGTGCCAGTTATTTGAGTATCTACCGTAACGTTAATTAATCACGTTAACTATCTTTTCTTTGTGTAACATAATCGAGTAATCTTTTACTGTTTGAGAATAGGCTGTTTCATTGAGCGTCAGCCTAGTGTGTGTGCACCAGTTACCGAGTCATAGGATACCTCGTTGTCCAGGCACGACTCAGGGCTGTAATGGTGTTTTGTTTTCCAGTGTTTAAGGCAGGGGTTGGATCTAGTGTTACCGTTG
The DNA here is from genome assembly GCA_037953745.1 of Lithodes maja. Lineage (NCBI taxonomy): Eukaryota > Metazoa > Arthropoda > Malacostraca > Decapoda > Lithodidae > Lithodes > Lithodes maja. The sequence continues at coordinate 29,995 of JBAKBP010019733.1, forward strand.
TTGCATTTTGCCATTATCTAGTCCAATGTTGAAGAGCCCTGTGTCTTTGAGAACCTGGATCGTAACAAATGGCGACCTAGCTCAGGATCTTGTGAACTAAGAGATAATTGCAGGATTGTTGTGGTCATTTGTTTTATTGAGGAATATAGTGGGCACGTTGAATTGTTTTTGGCAAAGTAGTATAGCACTTGAGAGTCTTCAGACATTTTTGGCAAGTGAATAGTGCTACATAGGAGCTTGGGTACTTCTTCTTTTTTTTTATAAACGTGAGAATTTTTGGTGGACACAATGGGAGACGAATCAGATCATACTGAGAGTTCAGGGAATGATGCAGGCTCTGATGGGCAGATGCCAGGGGGGTTAGTAACTAGTGAGGAGGCCGCAAAGAAGTTTTTGGAGGTGCCTATAACAGCTGATCGACTAGAGGGAATTAGCAAGTATGGTCTACAGTGTTTGGCTCCCCTCATGGGGCTTAAGGTGGCTCATGGCATCAAGAAGAACGATTTGAGGGCTTTCGTACTGGGGGCGGCGAGTGAGGTCCAGGGTGGAGAGGGTGCTCGGGGACTTCTGCTCGAGCCCCCCCTCCACTCTACTCCCATCGGGACCTCTAGGATGCCGGAGGTTAGTACGTTCCCGCAGGCCGATAGCCGCTGGCAGCGTGGTTTAGGATCGCTGGGTGGGCCTCCAATAGTTGCACCTCCTCCTCAAAGTTTCACTACAGAAATGCTCTTCCAGCTTGAGATGGCTAATGTTAAACAACAGACTGATTTCGAACTCGCGAGAATAAAAGCCCAGTCGGAGGCTGAGTCTACCAGGTACCGTGCAGATATCGATCTTGAGAAGACTCGGGTGCAAACGACAGGGCAACGTCTCGGTGGTGGGAATTGTGGGCATGATCAGTCTTTGTCGCACCTGTTGATACTAGTCCCTGTATTTGATGAGTCGGGTGTCACCGAGTTTTTCATGAGATTCGAGAAGAAGTGCCAGGAACACCAGTGGCCTGGGGAGAAATGGGCAGCCCTTGTTTCCTCTAGACTTGTGGGCAAGGGACTCAAGGCTTATGATGCATTGCCTATAGAGTCGTGTATTATCTATGAGGAACTCAAGGAGGCTGTCCTGAGAGCATACGAACTACAACCAGAGACGTACAGGTTGAAGTTCCGGGGTGTTACCAAGGGTCGGGAGAGCACCTTTTTGGAACATGCCCGGGAGCTGTCCGATGCTTTTGGGAATTGGCTGAGGTCGGAGAAAGCTACTACGTTTGACGACATTAAACAGTTGGTGCTTTTAGAGCAGTTTTTCAAATGCATAGGCGGCGACCTGACGTTAAACCTGAAAGAAAAGCAATCAAAAACTCTACAGGAGGCAGCTGAGATGGCTGACCTCCGGCTATCACTAATTCGTGGGTGCGGGTCTGCCCAGTGTAGTGAGGCAGGTAACAAGGGGCGTGATACCCCACCCCCCCGAGTTAGTGGTATACCTTATGCAAACAAGTACAAGAGCCATGATACCAAGACTGACCACAAGACTAGCACCGTCCCGTTTAAGAAGGGGCCGGGCCCTTCCCAGTACCAAGGGAAGCCCAAAGGGGAGTTGGAGTGTTATCATTGTCATAGAAAGGGGCACTTTGCAAGAGTCTGTCCTAGCAAACCACCTACAGCAGCTGTGTCTTTGGCCTGCAACATGGTGTGTCTCCGAAGTCATCTGAGTTTGCCCGGGGCAGTTCATCAGAGGCTGAGGCACAGCCAATGCAGAAGCACCTGGGAGGCTCGAACCCTGCTCAGGATGTTTTTTGCGACCATAGAGGGCGGGGTTGCGTGATGTGGGCGGGGCGCAAGCATGGAGTAGAAGTCTTGCGTGATACAGGTGCTTCCCAGACTCTGATGAAAAACTTGACTGGCTACCCTATAAACGCGGCTCGGGTGGTAGTGGTGCAGGATATTAATGCAACTCGGTCATACCCGCTGGTGCGGTTGGAGTTGGAGGTGGATGGTGTGGCATGTGAATTGGATGTCGGGATTGTGGAGAAACTGCCAGTGGAGGGCGTCGACCTTCTTCTCGGCAACGACTTTGCAATGCCCGCTTCAGAGGTTCTACCCTTAGTCGTTGCCGAGAGGCCGGCCGACGTGAGTAGGGAAGAGCAAGAGTGGGTCGAGCGGTGCCAGGCACAACCCATGGCGTGTGTTGTCACCCAAGCTCGGGCAGCTAAAGTGTCACAGCCTAGTCCTCCGTCTTCAGACCAGCGGAGGAACGATCAACAGGAGGAGGCTAAAGCTGGAGTTGGTTTTAAGAGTTTTGACTCGGCGGCTCTCCTGGGTGATTCAGTATTAGCATCATTACTTAATTCTGGAGTAGCCCCTGGGCCTGTCATCGAGAGTGACGAGGCTGGGCATGACGAGTCTCCACGACAGCAACGTTATGTACATCGAGAGAGACAGAGGGAGCAGCCCAGTATCGGGGAAGGTCATGCATTGCTCCGGGAGCAGTTAGATCGCTTGGCACCCTCAGATATACGTCGGTTGCAACTAGAGGACCCTGAGCTCCAAACATGTGCTAATGGAGCTGTAGAGCTCGACGAGGACGGCGATGCACAGCCAGGAGATTGTTTTTATTTAGAAGGCATCCTCTATAGGCGTTTTCAAGACCCTAAACGTAGTTGGCAAGAGGGGTCCGGAGTAGTGGACCAGTTGGTGGTGCCACAGGAGTGCAGGGATAGCCTACTGAGGTTGGCGCATGACATACCACTGGCAGGACATCTAGGGGTGAGAAAAACGGTGGCGGCTTTAGAAAAATTGTTTTGGTGGCCGGGGTTGAAGGGGCAGGTGGTAACCTGGATAGCAAGGTGTCATACGTGCCAGAGGGTTGGAAAACCTAACCAAACAATTCCGAGAGCCCCGTTGCACCCCCTTCCTGTCAGTGGACCGCCCTTCAGTAAGGTCATCATTGATATGGTCGGACCCCTAACCCCTACTAGTGCCGGTAATAAATTTCTGTTAACTATCATGGATGTGGCCACTCGTTATCCTGATGCATATCCAATGAGAAATGGCACGGCGAAAACTGTTGTCCGGAACCTGCTCTTGTATTGCTCGCGGTATGGTTACCCGCAAGAGGTGCAATCAGATCAAGGTTCTAATTTTACATCTAATCTGTTCAAACAAACTATGATTCAGCATGGCATCAGCACTGTCGTCTCTTCTGCGTATCACCCGGAGAGTCAAGGGGTGTTGGAGAGGTGGCACGCCACGCTGAAAAGCATGCTTCGATGTTATTGCGCAGAGAACGGAAAGGATTGGGACCTTGGTCTGCCGTATGTTTTGTTCGCGGCAAGAGAAGTACCTGGAGAGAGTCTCGGTTTCAGTCCGAATGAGCTTGTTTTCGGGCATCAGGTGAGGGGCCCTCTCCACATGGTGAAGGAGATTTGGGAGGGTACCGCTAAGCCATGTTCTATGTTGAGATACGTCCTCGAGAGCAGAGAGAGAATGCTTAGAAGTCTGGAGCTGGCCGGGCGTAATTTGGTGAGTTCGCAGGCCCGTATGAAGGACAGGTACGATACTAAGGCGAAACTCCGGGAGTTTCAGGTAGGTCTAGAGGTGTTGGTCCTGTTGCCTTTGTCAGGTCATCCTCTGGCTGCCAAGTACGCTGGGCCTTAATGGGTGGTGTCAAAGATCTCCGATCTAGATTACCTCGTTGCCACTCCAGACCGGAAGAAGCGTAACCAACTATGCCACATTAATTTGTTGAAGGAGTATGTGAGGCGCCCACCTGAGTCACTAGCTGTCCCTGTGTTGACCTGCTGCGGTCATGGTGGAGAAGGAGAGGGGGGCAGCAATGATCAGGTGGATGATAACTGGGATTGTCATGTCTCGGCTGATCAGTGGGCGGGGAATTCGAGCCAATGTGCGCATGATGCTCTGGCGCACCTGCCGGAGGAACAGCAGGTGGCAGTGCAGCGCCTGTTTGATTCATACCCCACTGTATTTGCCGAACACCCAGGCCTCACTACTCAAGCGGTGCATGACGTCGATGTAGGAGAGCACCCCCCCTTCAAGTCGATACCTTATCGGGTGCCACCCATTAAACTCCCAGCGCTCAGGGATGAGCTGGAGTATATGCTGGCGAGAGGCTTGATCGAGAAGGGGGCAGTACGGTGGACTTCTCCTGTCACTCTGCAACCCAAACCTGATGGAAAAGTTCGGTTCTGCATTGACTTTAGGCGGTTGAACGGGTTGACCCCCACCAATGCATATCCTCTTCCCCGGGTGGATGACAGTGTGGATAAGATCGGGAAAGCAAGGTACTTGACCAAGGTAGACCTCGTCAAAGGCTACTGGCAATTACCACTGTCTGAGCGGGCTAAAGAGGTGTGCGGGTTTGTGGTGGATGGCAGTACTTACCGTTGCAACGTGATGCCATATGGTCTGAAAAATGCACCGGCCACTTTCCAGAGCTTAATGAACGACATCGTAGCAGACATCCCAAACTGTACTGTCTACCTTGATGACGTGATCATTTATGACAACGATTTCCCAAGTCACTGTGAGCACATAGAAGCCTTATTTAGTCAACTTAGTAAAGCAGACTTGGTGGTTAATCTGGGCAAGTGTGACTTTGTGCAAGCCACGGTGCAGTATCTGGGGTTTGTGGTTGGGTTAGGGCAGGTGAGCCCGCCCCAACAGAAGATACAGGCTATCGACTTGTTCCCCAGGCCGACCACCAAGCGGCAGATCATGAGATTTTTGGGCATGATTGGGTATTACCGCCGCTTTATAAGAGGCTATTCTACTGTGTTAGCTCCTTTGACAGATCTACTAGCCAAAGATAAAAAGTTCCGCTGGGCACCTGAGTGTGAGCAGGCGTTTCGAGTAGTTAAACACCTTTTATGCACTCACCCTATCCTCAGGGCCCCGGACTTTGAACGACCATTTCAGTTGGCGACTGATGCCAGCGGAGTAGGGGCTGGTGCCGTACTTTTGCAGACAGACGAGGAAGGTCTTGAGCATCCAGTCAGTTTCTTTTCAAAGAAATTTAATTCAGCACAGAAAAACTATTCGGTTGTTGAAAAGGAACTGCTGGCAATCGTGTTAGCGCTCAGACACTTTGAGGTCTATGTTCCTGCCTATGGGCCAGTCGTGGTAGTGTATACCGACCACCACCCGCTTAAATTCCTCAATCAATTCCACAACCGGAATATGAGGCTGACCAGATGGTCGCTCATGTTGCAAGAGTACAACTTAGACATTCGCCATATTGCCAGTTGTGAGAATGTGATTGCGGACTGTTTGTCGCGGGTGGAGGATCCGGGGTAGGCTACCACAGTATGTTGGTATAGCCTCCTGTCTTGGCTCGCGGTGTATTTTTGCGCTGGTGCTTGTTGGATCGCGTGTGTAGCATCAGCGTAGGGTCGCAGGGCAGGAGTTGTTGGCTTTGATTAAAAGAAAATTAGGCTACATCTATAGTAGCCGCCAAAACCAACATTAAAATAAAATATGAAAAATTAAATAAAAACTCTTCTTTTTAATAATTAATTTTAAGATAATATTGTAGCTGAATACTGAGTGCAGATGATTTTCCCTCAGTAGGCTGTGCTTCTTAAAGCTCGCTCTGGGAGCACAATGTTATGAATTAATGTATTATATTTGGGAAGGGTGATAAGATTTTTTTATATAAACATTTTGTATTTTTTTTTTGAGGAGACTGAGCTTGCATTCCATGAGTGGCAGAGTGGTTAGGAGTGGCAGATTCTAGCGACCTTCTGCCTGTTCAGATATGGGCTCATGGTTGAGTGTCCCATATCTTGGGGGGGGGGTGTGACGCCTCCCGGCGTTAGCAGAATGGTTGCGTGGGGCATTGCAGCTCGCTAGCGCTCGCCAGGATGGGGGGATGGGCTACAGTTGTCCTAGAATGATCTGCTTTATTTAATTAGTGTCGTGTTGCCACAGACAGTCTAGAAATGGTCTTTGTTTTGGTCTGTGACCGCGCCTTATATTTTATATTCGCTATAATATAAATGTTGCTTGTGTGGGAGGCGAGCGAGAGAGGGTGAGGGAGTACACCTGGCAGCGGGGTGAGCTATGACGCGGCTCGCTTGGGCGCTGACGGCGTTGGCGGCCGGGTGGTCAACTAGTCCCTTCCCGTCACGGCCTCGTGTTCTTTACCAGCTCAGAGCTTGCCTGACACGCGTATCGCCTACATCCTTTGCAATTCTGTCCCCCATACTCGCCACTTTGCATACTATTTCTCTCTCTCGACTTCTCCTTTCTCATTCTCTAATCTTTATTAAACTCAACATCCCTTCTGGTTTCAGCATAGACGTTCACCGTCGACCAGTCGTATTGTATGCGAAGCTCTCAGATATTTCCATGTATTAGGTTAAGGAGGTATTATGCTTTATTGAGGTTTTGAGAGACGGACTTTTCCGTATGTGTCCTCTCTCGGGAAGGTTGTAGACCGGTATATGTCTCCCTGGCAAGGTGTTGAGTGATTCTTCTTGGTTATCTAAAGCTAGACTGGGGGTAAGGTTACTGTGTCGTTGTCTCCGATGTGTGCAGTGTTAGCTAAGCCCTGCACGACATCGACAGGTACTATGGGAGCCTAAGTTGTCTTCGGGTGGGTTTACTTTGCGAGCACAGCGCTGTGGTGTGAGAGGGCCATAGCCTATCCCTCACAACATAGTGCTGCCTCTTTGTGTTGACTTCTGAGGGATCGCCAGGATAGAGCTAGGTACTAGAGGCCTAGATTTATCAAGAGAGCATCCCCGTCATATAACGTAATCTTCATTATACCACCTTCGGACAACGTTAGGCTACGAGCCGCATGCTCGCCCATTGTTGCCCTGCCTTGATACCCCAGCTAGACTTTATTAACTGAGCAGACACTGGTTAGAGATAAGCCCTATTATTATATGTATGCAACATTATTATTCACTGCACTTTTGAGCCGAGGTTGTTGTTGAGTTGCACAACCCGAGTAGGCTGTTGCGTTGTGTCACGAAGCATTTCTTTAGTTGTCGAGCATTACTACCTTTGCGCAGTCTTTATTATTCGCCTGCCTATTATTACTATATGTCCTAGCATTTATTGTGACCCGTATTCTGCATTATAATTGTTCAAGATTCTTTACGAACATCTTCCCAGCATCAGAATTATTTCAGAAGTTTCCAGTTGATGTTGCAGGACTAGCATTGCACTTTCTTTAATACAGGAGTGCCAGTTATTTAGGTATCTACCGTAACGTTAATTAATCACGTAAACTATCTTTTCTTTGTGTAACATAATCGAGTAATCTTTTACTGTTTGAGAATAGGCTGTTTCATTGAGCGTCAGCCTAGTGTGTGTGCACCAGTTACCCAGTCATAGGATACCTCGTTGTCCAGGCACGACTCAGGGCGGTAATGGTGTTTTGTTTTCCAGTGTTTAAGGCAGGGGTTGGATCTAGTGTTACCGTTGTTGCATTTTGCCATTATTTAGTCCAATGTTGAAGAGCCCTGTGTCTTTGAGAACCTGGATCGTAACAAGAGACACAAACCGAGAGTGAGAGGGGTGGAAATTAGTTACCGGTACTTGAGAAGTGGGTGCAGAGTTGCATGGAGGGATAGACAGACGAATGAGGAACTAGAAGAGCAGTGTGGTGTGGATGCAGATGTGCTGGAAAGTGTGAAAAGGTACACCATGAGATGGTTCGGTCATGTGGAACATATGAGAAGGGGGGGGGGGGGGGGGGTTGAGCCTAGGAGGAAGGACGAGTGTTATTTGGGGACAGAGGGTCCTGGAAGCGGTTTGGAAGGTGGCATCTTCAAGAGGAATGAAATTCCAGAAGCAGTATGTGACTGTTAAAAACAAGTATAGCGCCCTGGATGACGAGTGTGATGGCAGTGAAGGGGGAAAGGAGGAAGGAGATGACCCGTCTTACAGCGGGGCAGTGAGAGGGGAGGGGAGGAAATCTGCAGCTACTTCTGCTGCTACAGGCCGGCAACAGAAAACAGCTAAGTCTATTTTAATTGTAGGGGATTCAATGGTTAAATACCTTGGCAGGGCTACTAACACATATGTTGGTAAAGTTGTCTGTCTGCCTGGTGCCGGAGTCGAGAGGGTGGCAGAAAAGCTAGATGGTGTCATGGAAGCGAGTGGAGAGGACCCCATCATCTTCCTCAACGCAGGGAGCAACGACATTTGGAAATGTAGGACTGCGGAGTTGCTCACCACGTACCAGGAAATGTTGGAGAGGATCAAGGAGAAGGGTGGAGTTCCTGTGGTACACAGTATCCTACCAAGAAAAGTGGTAAGGCAGGAATGGTCCTCCAGGGCTATTGGTGTAAATAGCCGGCTGGAGAAGTATTGCAACGCAAATACTATTCCTTTCCTGGATAACTGGACCCTCTTCTATGGTAAGGATGAACTGTATGCCCAGGATGGAGTACATCTCTCTCGACTAGGAGTTTCGACCTTAGCCAGCTCACTCGACAAGTTTGGTGCGGGGTTTTGTTAATAAACCATAGGTGTGTAAGTAAAATAGAATCCCAGCCACATGAAATTGATAGTAATAACGAACATTCTGATAGCGTAGCTTTTCCGTCTAGGTCCAGTAGTTCAACAGGTAAAAATAAATTAGTTAAAAACAATAGAAAAATAGTTGCAAATACAAGTAATAGTTTGAGGGTTTATTATACAAATTGTAGGAGTTTATGTAACAAAATGAACGAACTTAGAGCACTGGTTAGCAAAGAAAATATAGACATAATAGCGCTAACTGGAACATGGATTAATACAGAAACCAGGCATTTTTTAGCAGAGTTTGATATACCGGGATATAGTTTGTTTAAATATGACCGAACAAGTAGGAGGGGCGGCGGTATAGCAGTGTTTGTCAGGAGTTCATTAAAAAGCTGTATTAATTATTATGTTCCTTCCAACAACCAACTATACTCCTAAAATCGATTAATGAAATTTACAAACGCATGTGGCAGTCCGTGGATTCGAATCCAGGATGCTCACACCGAAAATCAACACCTTATGCATCGCACCACGAAGACATCAGGTATTAGAGTAAATAATGAAAATGAAAGTGTTTGGGTAGAGGTTAACGAAGGTAGTGAGACATTAGTTATTGGAGTTATGTATAGACCGCCAAATATGAGTAGAAATGACGGAACATCATTATGGGAGGAAATTAAAATAGCATCAAGGTTTAGCAACGTGTGCATTATGGGGGATTTTAATTTCCCTAATATAGATTGGCAGCAACAAATAGGCGACTCTGATTCAAAGGAGTTTATTGAGGTAGTACAAGATAGTTTTTTATCTCAATTCATAGATACGCCGACTAGAGGTGATAATATTCTCGATTTAGTTTTCAGTAACAAAGAACATATGATAAATAGTGTAGAAATCGGGGACCACCTAGGAAATAGTGATCACAATTCTGTGTATTTTAATATACAATGGAAAGGTAATATCAGAGATAATACAACATTAATACCTGACTTCAGAAAAGCCAATTATTGTGGGTTAAGAGAAGCCCTGTTAGCGGACCCTATGGGCAAAAAATTAAGTCGATCCAGGTGTCCAAATGAGTGTATCCTTTCTTAGGCACCTGTCATCTTAAGTCAGGAAGAGACGTCAAACTTGGTAGATACATACGATAATTTTATCAAGTCAGTATTCAATGCGCAAAATAAATATATCCCCAAAAGAAAATTTAGATCAACACAGAACCAACCCAAATGGATGAATAATAGACTATTAGATCTTCTAGGAAAAAAGAGGGGAATATAATTATAGAAAAATTAAGAAAGGCGAAATTCACCTACTTGCTTACTATCAGAATCTATCACGACAGGTAAAAAAGGATATTAGTAAAGAAAAAATAAATGAAATTAAGGTAGCCAATGACTCAAAAAATAATCCTAAAGCTTTTGACCAACTATATAAATCCAAGGTTAGAGATGTAATTGGTCCCCTTAAAACTTCGATAGGAGAAATGACAGAAAATTATTTAGAAATGTGCAGTCCATTAAATAGTCAATTTCTTTCAGTTTTCACTAATAGAAATTTGGCACAGTTTCCAGAAGTCCGTAAGGTATACAGCGATAGTATAGAAAATAGGTTAAGTACGGTTACTATAAGTAGAAATGATGTGCTTAAGGAAATTGACAGACTGAAACCTCATAAATCGCCTGGTCCTGATGAGGTATATGCTAGAGTATTAAAAGAATGCAGAGATGAGTTAAGTTACCCATTAACATTTCTATTTAACAAGTCATTAGAAACAGGTATAGTTCCAGAAGCTTGGAAGCTTACAAATGTAGTTCCGATCTTCAAAAAAGGTGATAAATCAATAGCATCCAATTACCGTCCCATTAGTCTCACTTCAATCATAGGAAAGCTACTAGAGTCAATTATTGCTAGGAAAATGAGAAACCACTTAGAAACATTTAACTTAATTAATTTGTCTCATCATAGATTCACTCAGGGACGGTCTTGCCTTACTAATTTGCTTAGTTTTTTCTCATAGGTATATGAAGCAGTAGATAATGACAAGTCTATTATGATATTATATATTTAGATTTCAGTAAAGCTTTCGACAGAGTCCCTCATGAGAGATTGATGAGAAAGGTTGAGGCACATGGAATAGGTGGGGCGTTGTTAGGATGGATTAGGTCATGGCTAATTGGTAGGAAGCAGAGAATCAGCATAAATGGTACCAAGTCAGAATGGGGAGCAGTCAAAAGAGGTGTCCCCCAGGGATCTGTATTAGGTCCTCTGTTGTTTATTATATACATAAATGACCTTGATTTAGGTATAACTAGTAGGATAAGTAAATTTGCAGACGATACCAAAATAGGGAGAAAAATTGATTCAGATAGAGATATAGAGTGTCTACAAAGGGATCTAGATACATTATACGGTGCCTCCAAAGGGATCTAGATACCTTACATGAATGGTCAGTAAATTGGCAGATGAAGTTTAACATTGACAAATGCAAGGTATTAAAGATAGGGAAGATGCATACAAATGTTAAATATAAACTATCTAAAATGGAATTAGAAAACTCAGACTGTGAGAAAGATCTAGGTGTGTTTGTTAGCAATGATTTGAAGCCTAGAAAACAATGTATAAGGCAAACAGGATTATCGGGTTCATATCTAGGAGTGTGAGTAACAGACCTGCTGATGTTATCTTAAAACTTTACTTGTCATTAGTGAGACCCCATATGGATTATGCTGTTCGATTTTGGTGTCCTTATTACAGAATGGACATAGATTCATTGGAGAGAGTACAACGTAGAATGACAAAAATTATCCATAATATTAGAAATTTTCCGTATGAAGAAAGGTTGAAGAAATTAGGCTTACATTCGTTAGAGAGACGCAGAGTTAGAGGGGATAATGATAGAGGTATTCAAGTGGGTTAGTGGGATTAATAAACGGGACATGAAAAATGTACTAAAGCTCAGTGATAGCGAAAGAACTCGTACAAATGGTTTCAAATTAGATAAATTTCGTTTCAGAAAAGATATAGGCAAATATTGGTTTGGTAACAGAGTTGTAGATGGGTGGAATAGGCTACCAAGTGATATAGTGGGATCAAGAACGATAGGGAGCTTTAAGATAAAATTAGATAGGCATATGGACGAGATGGGTTGGGTGTGAGGCGTTCAGCAGACCCCCGTAATCTTGTGTTAATCCCTGACCATTTTGGTGGGGGCAGTACTCAAGGTATTAGTGAATTGGGCCTTGTAATTGGGGTTGGGTGTGACAGGGATCTGCCTTGTATGGGCCGATCGGCTTTTTGCAGACTCCCATTTTCTTATGTTCTTATGTTCGTGTCCACCCCGCCGGAAATTAGGGCGTCTAGCAGTAGATGGATATACAGATACAGATATTTGTTAATTCTACCAAAGCTATGGGTCGCAAATTCGGTTGTGGCAAAGGCCACATTGGTGAGCAGCTTGGTTGACTTTTGAAAGGTAGGATAGGATAAAATATAAATGAAAAATACATAAGTTAGGTAGTTAGGTTTTGATATGTTAAGGCGGTTCACCCTATTAATTTGGGGAAATAAGATGATTCACCCCATGCAGGTATCAATTTTTGTTCTGGTCAAGCGATAGCAAGCCAGTAATTTAGAAGAAATCGGCTTTTGGACGGAACATTTATTCTATGGAGACATGTACTGTACAAATATAGCTTGAATCAGGTTCTGAATGGGCCTTTTTTTTTTTTTTTAAGCTTCAAGGAAGTCTGGGAAGGCATTTTTGTAGCCTGGGGATCAAAGTGAAATACATCGCTCGAAAATAGCAAAAGCAAGAAAGATCAACAATAAAAATCAAATATCAAAATATACCCACAAGTCCTCGGACCAAATAATGATAACCCTCTGAACATAATGACGCATTTTGACAGTCTACTCTGGGTATCATTAGACGATTTCATGCAATTTGGGGAGGATCTGTGTGAATTAAAAGGGTAAAGACTATCTCAATTAACCCTCTGACTTCCATATACCCTCCCTAATCTGAATAAAAGCGTCAAATAATAGGCAGAAAGCAGAAGATAAATGTGTCACCGAATCTTCTAAGGTTAACAATTAAAGTGTTGGTCTGGTGGGGATGGTCAGGTCAGGTCAGGTCAGGTGAAGGTATTAAGGCGGAGATGGTCACTCTTTCTGGACCACCTTCTCCTTCACGTTTAGCCCCATTAGTTTTGAGTGTTTAAGACGTTCGCCCTATTCTTTTGGCGATTGATATATAAGTAGCAAGACCTTTCGTGCCATTTAGGTTTCGATTATTTCCTGGTGAGCGATATCCAACCTGTAATTTTCGGGGAACCGGCCTTCGGCCGAGACATGTTTCTACCGAAATATGTACACATTTATCTAAAAGGGAGATCTTGGGGTGTTGTACTTAGCTTGATGAAAGTCTAGGGAGGACACCAAACCAATAATAAATACAAAAGTATATACACAAATATATAAAGCTTACCCTCTTAACCCCTTCTGTACCGACGACGTCTTTTTAATTTTATTCTAGCTCTATTTAGACGATTTGGGGCAGTTTAAGAAGGATCTGTGGTAGTAGAAAACGCTAAGTGAGATACTTCGAAGCCTGTAAATTGCTGGAGGCCCTTTGTAAACTGAATACGATCGACTAATAGCAGCAGGAATAAGGTTAAAAAATACGTCGCCGGTAAAGAAGGGGTTAAAGGGGGATGCTTCACTTTTTGGCCGATTTTTGCAAGTATTCATGATTTTCCTAGTTTCCTCCCTAGACCTCCATCAAATTTAAAAAAACATCCATTAGATCCCCCTTCTAGATTAATTTGTACATTTTTCGGTAGACAAATTTCCCAGCCGAAGGCCGGTTCTTCCAACATTACAGGCTCACTATCGTTCGCCTGGGAAAAAATCGACACCTAAATAGCACGAAAGGTCTAAATAGTGACGAAGAAATGGGGCAAAAGGTCTTAAAATAGACTAACTAATGGGGCAAACATCTTAACAGCTGAAAACTAATGGGGCTATACATGAGGGCGAGAGTGGTCCAGAAAACCGGCCCATATCCCCTTAAGGGATAATCGTTACGTTACCTCAGCGGTGATGGTAGTATTGTAGACGGAGGTGTCATACTCCCACTCAGTGCAGGGCTCCTCCACCAACTCCTCGCTGGATGTCCACCGCTGATAACTGCACGAATCACTACCAAACAGAAATTAACACTTTAAAAATCTGATGACGCATCAATTGTATGTTTTCTGGCTATTATAAGACGATTATGTATTCAGATTAGAAAGGGTATAATTATGGAAGTCACAGGACTAACTGAGACTGCAGAAATCACTATGGTACGCAGGAGATTTGTCTTTTTGTCTATGTGAGTGAATAGAGATAAAAGGCAGAACTCCCTGTAGCGAGTGCCTCCCCCAAAGTTGAAAGAGTGACAGGGCCAAAATCAAGGGACGTTCGAGCCAAAATGCCTAGACACATGGAATCGAAGCAATTTAAGTCATAGGAAGAGGAAAAGACTGATTCTGGGAGAGAGTTCCAGAGCTTAGCTGTTGAATAGAAGA
>JBAKBP010019734.1:0-44052 GCA_037953745.1 Lithodes maja
GTAAGTCTGTGTCGATTGTGGGCGACTCCATGGTAAGACATTTAGTTAGGGCTACCCGCACTAAACTTAGGAAGGTTGTGTGTCTGCCTGGCCATGGAGTTGGGAGGGTTTTAGAGAAGATGGACCACATCTTGGAAGATAGTGGAGATAACCCCATTATCTGTCTCAGTACCGGGAGTAACGATGTTGGTAAGGGTAGAAGTGAGGAACTGCTGCAGCAGTATCGGGATGTGTTAGATAAAGTTAGATGAAGGGAGGGATCCCTGTAGTACATTGTATCCTACCCAGAGAGGAGTTCCCAAGGAATGGACATCCAGGGCGATTGTGTCAATTGCCGTTTGGAGAAATATTGCAAAGAAAAAGCAATACCATTCATTGATAACTGGGATAGTTTCTATGGGAGAGATGGGATGTACGCAAGGGATGGGGTTCATCTTTCACGGTTAGGGGTTTCTACATTAGCTAGTTCTTTAGATAGGGTGGTTGTGGGGTTTTGAACAGAAATATTGAGAGTGTAATGAGAGGTTTAATGGAACAATTTTAGCGTCAGGCGAAAGCGATAAGGATATTCAGTCTCATGCTAAAAATGATGACTATAATGCAATGATAGTAGTGATGGTGCAACGGAAGATGGAAATGTCGTTAGAAATAAAGGTAAATTAGGTATAAAGAAAAGAAGTAAATTGAGAGTATATTACACAAACTGTAGGAGTCTATGTAACAAAATGAACGAACTTAGAGCCCTTGTTAGCAAAGAAAATATAGACATAATAGCGCTAACTGAAACGTGATTATACAGAAACCAGGCATTTTTTAGCAGAATTTGATATACCAGATATAGTTTGTTTAAATATGACCGAACAAGTAAGAGGGTGGCGTATAGCAGTGTTTGTCAGGAGTACATTAAAAAGCTGTATTAAATCAGGTATTAGACTAAATAACGATAATGAAAGTGTTTGGGTAGAGGTTAACGAAGGTAGTGAGACCATAGTTATTGGAGTTATGTATAGACCGCCAAATATGAGTAGAAATGACGGAACGTCATTATGGGAGGAAATTAAAATGGCATCAAGGTTTAGCAATGTGTGCATTATGGGGGATTTTAATTTTCCGAATATAGATTGGCAGCATCAAATAGGAGACTCTGATTCTGAGGAGTTTATAGAGGTAGTACAAGATAGTTTTTTATTTCAATTCATAGATACGCCGACTAGAGGTAATAATATTCTCGATTTAGTTTTCAGTAACAATGAACATATGGTAAATAATGTAGAGATAGGGGACCACCTAGGAAATAGTGACCACAATTCTGTGTATTTTAATATACAATGGAAAGGTAATACCAGAGAGAATACAACATTAATACCTGACTTTAGAAAAGCCAATTATGGTGGGTTAAGAAGAGCCCTATTAGCCGACCCTATGGTCAAAAAATTAAGTCGATCCAGGTGTCCAAATGAGTGTACCCCTTCTCAGGCACCTGTCATCTTAAGTCAGGAAGAGACGTCAACCTTGGTAGATACATACGATAATTTTATCAAGTCAGTATTCAATGCACAAAATAAATACATCCCCAAAAGAAAATTTAGATCAACACAGAACCAACCCAAATGGATGAATAATAGACTATTAGATCTTCTAGGACAAAAGAGAGGAATATATAGAAAGATTAGGAAAGGCGAAATTCACCTACTTGCTTACTATCAAAATCTATCAAGACAGGTAAAAAAGGATATTAGGAAAGAAAAAATAAATTATGAAATCAAGGTTGCCAATGACTCAAAAAATAATCCTAAAGCTTTTTACCAACTATATAAATCCAAGGTTAGAGATGTAATTGGTCCCCTTAAAACTTCGATAGGAGAAATGACAGACAATGATTTAGAAATGTGCAGTACATTAAATAGTCAATTTCTTTCCGTTTTCACTAATGAAAATTTGGCACAGTTTCCAGAAGTCCGTAAGGTATATAGCGATAGTATAGAAAATAGGTTAAGTACGGTTACTATAAGTAGAAATGATGTGCTTAAGGAAATTGACAGACTGAAACCTCATAAATCGCCTGGTCCTGACGAGGTATATGCTAGAGTATTAAAAGAATGTAGGGATGAGTTAAGTTACCCATTAACATTTTTATTTAACAAGTCATTGGAGACAGGTATAGTTCCAGAAGCTTGGAAGCTTGCAAACGTAGTTCCGATCTTCAAAAAAGGTGACAAATCAATAGCATCCAATTACCGTCCCATTAGTCTTACATCAATCATAGGAAAGCTACTAGAGTCAATTATTGCTAGTAAAATTAGAAACCACTTAGATACATTTAATTTAATAAATTCTTCTCAGCATGGATTCACTCAGGGACGTTCTTGCCTTACTAATTTGCTTAGTTTTTTCTCAGAGGTATATGAAGCAGTAGATAATGACAAGTCATATGATATAATATATTTAGATTTCAGTAAAGCTTTCGACAGAGTCCCCCATGAGAGATTGATGAGAAAGGTTGAGGCGCATGGAATAGGTGGGGCGTTGTTGGGATGGATTAGGTCATGGCTAATTGGTAGGAAGCAGAGAGTCAGCATAAATGGTACGAAGTCAGAATGGGGAGCAGTCAAAAGTGGTGTCCCCCAGGGATCTGTATTAGGTCCTCTGTTGTTTGTTATATACATAAATGACCTAGATTTAGGTATAACTAGTAGGATAAGTAAATTTGCAGACGATACCAAAATGGGGAGAACAATTGATTCAGATAGAGATATAGAGTGCCTCCAAAGGGATCTAGATACCTTACACGAATGGTCAGTAAATTGGCAGATGAAGTTTAACATTGACAAATGCAAGGTATTAAAGATAGGGAAGATGCATACAAATGTTAAATATAAACTAGCTAATGTGGAATTAGAAACTCGAATTGTGAGAAAGATCTAGGTGTGTTTGTTAGCAATGATTTGAAGCCTAGACAACAGTGTATAAGCGTTCGAAACAAGGCAAACAGGATTCTCGGGTTCATCTCTAGGAGTGTGAGTAACAGAACTGCTGATGTTATCTTAAAACTTTACTTGTCATTAGTGAGACCCCATATGGATTATGCTGTTCAATTTTGGTGTCCTCATTACAGAATGGACATAGATTCATTGGAGAGAGTACAACGTAGAATGACAAAAATGATCCATAATATTAGAAATCTTCCGTATAAAGAAAGGTTGAAGAAATTAGGCTTACATTCGTTAGAGAGACGCAGAGTTAGAGGGGATATGATAGAGGTGTTCAAGTGGGTTAGTGGGATTAACAAAGGGAACATGACAAATGTACTAAAGCTCAGTGATAGCGAAAGAACTCGTACCAATGGTTTCAAATTAGATAAATTTCGTTTCAGAAAAGATATAGGCAAATATTGGTTTGGTAACAGAGTTGTAGATGGGTGGAATGGACTACCAGGTGCTAAAACGATAGGGAGCTTTAAGATAAAATTGGATAAGCATATGGACGAGAAGGGTTTGGTGTGAAGGGGGATCAGCAGGGTTGGGTCAATCAGCGCTCTGCGGACCCCCGTAATCCTGCGTTAATCTCTAACCGTTTTGGTAAGATGATCCTCAGGGTATTAGAGTGTTGAGCCTATAATTGGGCTTTGTAATTGGGGTTGTGTGGGACAGGGATCTGCCTTGCTTGGGCCAATCGGCTTTCTGCAGACTCCCATTTTCTTATGTTCTTATGTTCTAATCACTGTTAATTAAACCAGTGTCCCTATTGTATCAAAACACCATCGAAATAAAATTGAAAGCGTACCGGTATATAAATGCCAATACAAAAATATGGGCCGCTGAATACGTGAAAGGTCATAAAAAAATGGCAAGAAAATGTCATCCAATTGTCTACATTTAAAAACACTGATTCTCTCTCTCTCTCTCCTTTTAGCTACCATACATCCTTGCTAAGCTTCATAAAATCGTTTAAATGCAGCTGAAAAAATGCATCGCCGGCCCTGTAAGGGTTATTATACCGTTTTCCTTAACCCCTTGAAGCTCTGACGCATTATAGCAGTTTATTTTGCCTATCAATAGAAGATTTTATGCAGCTTAGGAAGAGCCTGTGGGTATTAAAAGGGTAAAGACTATCTCAATCAACCCTCTGACTGCCATATATCCCACCTAATCTATATAAAATCGTCTAATAATTACCAGAAAACAGAAAATAAATGCGTATTGGATCTTGAAAGGGTTAACCAGAAAGATCATGGTAACTTTTTGTAAAGGGGTAGGCTATATTTATTGGTCATATATATATACTCATTATAAATATATATTCTAGGCCTAGCCTGTTCTTCCTTAGACCTCCACCAACATTATAAACACATCCCAAAGATTCCCCTTCGAAATAAATTTATAACCTGGCCGAAAGCCGGTTCCTCCTACGTTACAGGCTTGCTATCGCTCGCCAGGACAAATATCGACACATATATTTTTTTTTTTTTTTTTTTTTCTATGTGATTGAGGGAGGCAAAAGGCATAACTGCCTATAGCGAGTGCCTCCCCCATAGTTGAAAGAGTGACAGGGCCAAAATCAAGGGACGTTCGAGCCAAAATGCCTGGACACACGGAGTTTGAAGCAATTTAAGTCATAGGAAGAGGGAAAGACTGATTCTGGGAGAGAGTTCCAGAGCTCAGCTGTTGAGTAGAAGAAAGTTTGAGAGTAACGTTTCACTCTTGGGTTGGAGAGTTGCACAGAGTAGGGGTGGGATTGAGTTGCAAGACGGGTACCACGTGCCCTACGTAAAGGAGGTGGTATGCACTGGGATAGCTCTGAGGAACACTGATTATTATAGTAGCGATAGAATAGCGAGAGAGATGCAACATTGCGGCGGAGAGAGAGAGATTGCAGAGAGTTGGTGAGTGGACGGGAGTTAATGATACGAAAGCCCTTCCTTTCAACTTTGTCTAGGAGAGCGGTGTGAGAGGAACCTCCCCACACATGTGAACAATACTCAATACAAGGGCGCACTATGCCCCTGTACAGAGCAAGAAGCTGTGCAGGGGAAAAGAACCCCCTAAGGCGGTTGAGCACACCCAGCTTCTGGGAGGCTGCCTTAGCAAGACTGGTAATATGGTCCTTCCAAATGAGAGCAGAAGAAAAAGAGACACCAAGAATATTGAGAGAAGATGAAGGGTTGATTTTTGTATTGTTGAAGAATAAGGGATAGTCCGCTGGGAGATCCTGACGGGTAGATAGATGGAGAAATTGGGTTTTGGAAGCATTAAAGTTAACAAGGTTTTCTCTGCCCCAATTGGAAATTGTATTTAGATCAGAATTTAAGAGTTCTATGGCTTCATTACGTTTGTTGTTGAGAGATTGCTGGCTGGGGCGTTCTGAAAAACTAATGGAGTAGTGTAAGGTTGAGTAGTCTGCGTATGAATGGATGGGAATTAAGGTACAGTTAAGGAGATCATTTATAAAAATTAGAAAGAGAATAGGAGATAGGACAGAGCCCTGAGGAACACCGGAGTTTATAGGGTGAGGAAGTGAACAATGGCCGTCCACAACCGCGGCTATGGAACGGCCGGAAAGGAAATTAGAGACAAAGGCACAGATGGAGGGATAGAAACCGAAGGAGGGTAGTTTAGAAATTAAAGATTTATGCCAGACTCTATCGAAGGCTTTCGATATGTCTAGTGCAATAGAAAAAGTCTCACCGAAGTCCCGAAAGGGACATGAAAGGTCTTAATATGGACAATGAACTGGTGCGAAAGGTCTTAAAATCGCCAAACTAATAGGCCGAACATCTTAAAATCTGAAAACTAATGGGGCTAAACATGGGGGGGGGGGGGGGACAGAAAAACAAACCCTCTCCCCTTAACCCCTCTATACCGGTCAATGTCATAGATAAGGTCGATGAACACATTATATGGATGTTCAATCATAATATGATTACTCAAATAATAGCCAAATGCAAAAAAATACAATACATCGTAAGGTAAATATACATAAAACAAAGTTTAGGATTTAGTGTTATGATTATTATGTAATTGATAGCCTCATTATATCATTATTGTTATTATAATAATAAATGTGTATGTAAACACTGTATATTGTGAAATGTGTGTGTTATTGTATGAATTATTGTGTGTATAGGTATGTATGTAGGTATATGTACATGCATGTATGTGTGCGTGTTTTTTTTTTTTTTTTTTTTTTTCTATGTGATTGAGGGAGGCAAAAGGCATTACTGCCTATAGCGAGTGCCTCCCCCATAGTTGAAAGAGTGACAGGGCCAAAATCAAGGGACGTTCGAGCCAAAATGCCTGGACACACGGAGTTTGAAGCAATTTAAGTCATAGGAAGAGGGAAAGACTGATTCTGGGAGAGAGTTCCAGAGCTCAGCTGTTGAGTAGAAGAAAGTTTGAGAGTAACGTTTCACTCTTGGGTTGGAGAGTTGCACAGAGTAGGGGTGGGATTGAGTTGCAAGACGAGTACCACGTGCCCTACGTAAAGGAGGTGGTATGCACTGGGATAGCTCTGAGGAACACTGATTATTATAGTAGCGATAGAATAGCGAGAGAGATGCAACATTGCGGCGGAGAGAGAGAGATTGCAGAGAGTTGGTGAGTGGACGGGAGTTAATGATACGAAAGGCCTTCCTTTCAACTTTGTCTAGGAGAGCGGTGTGAGAGGAACCTCCCCACACATGTGAACAATACTCAATACAAGGGCGCACTATGCCCCTGTACAGAGCAAGAAGCTGTGCTGGGGAAAAGAACCCCCTAAGGCGGTTGAGCACACCCAGCTTCTGGGAGGCTGCCTCAGCAAGACTGGTAATATGGTCCTTCCAAATGAGAGCAGAAAAAAAAGAGACACCAAGAATATTGAGAGAAGATGAAGGGTTGATTTTTGTATTGTTGAAGAATAAGGGATAGTCCGCTGGGAGATCCTGACGGGTAGATAGATGGAGAAATTGGGTTTTGGAAGCATTAAAGTTAACAAGGTTTTCTCTGCCCCAATTGGAAATAGTATTTAGATCAGAATTTAAGAGTTCTATGGCTTCATTACGTTTGTCGTTGAGGAATTGCTGGCTGGGGCGTTCTGAAAAACTAATGGAGTAGTGTAAGGTTGAGTCGTCTGCGTATGAATGGATGGGAATTAAGGTACAGTTAAGGAGATCATTTATAAAAATTAGAAAGAGAATAGGAGATAGGACAGAGCCCTGAGGAACACCAGAGTTTATAGGGTGAGGAAGTGAACAATGGCCGTCCACAACCGCGGCTATGGAACGGCCGGAAAGGAAATTAGAGACAAAGGCACAGATGGAGGGATAGAAACCGAAGGAGGGTAGTTTAGAAATTAAAGATTTATGCCAGACTCTCCTTCGATATGTCTAGTGCAATAGAAAAAGTCTCACCGAAGTCCCGAAAGGACGATGACCAAGAGTTAGTAAGATATGAAAGAAGATCACCAGTAGAGCGACCCTTAAGGAAGCCATACTGGCGATCTGAGAGCAGATTATGAGAAGAGAAATGCTTAAGAAATTTGGAAGCAAGAATAGTTTCAAAAACTTTAGAAAGACAAGAGATGAGAGCAATTGGACGATAGTTGGAGGGTTGAGAGCGGTCACCCTTCTTTGGGACAGGTTGAATGTGAGCAAACTTCCAGCATGAAGGGAAGACGTTAGAGGATAGACAGAGACGACAGAGACGACAGTTGCCCTCTGACCCCTGAAGTTGCCCTCTGACCCCTGACCAGTGCAGACGTCCCCAGTGACCGCTAGTGAACCTGTTTACCCTTAGTGAGGTCCTAGTGAACTTTCTTAGTGATGGCTGTTGTTGATGAGTCTGCTGTCTCCTCCCATACTCTCCGGCTTTGTCTTGCTTTGCAAGAAAGACTGGAGAGTGTGGAGCAGGAGATTCAGTGTCTCAAAGATGAAAATTTGGCCTTGAGACTAGCTATGGCGGAAAAGAAGTGTGAGGCTACCGGAAGTGTTCCCAGGGATCGTGAAGCCCCTTGGAAAGTGGTGTCAACCAGTGCAACGGCCTGCAAGCTGAAAAGGCAGCCACTCAAGACCCACAACAACTTCAGCACCTTGGCTGATGAGAGTGATGGCGAGGAAGTGGCGATCATCGAGGCAGTGAGAGGGGAGGGGGGGAAGTCTGCTGCTGCTGCTGCTACAACTCCTGCTACAGGCCGGCAACAGAAAACAGCTAAGTCTATTTTAATTGTAGGGGATTCAATGATTAAATACCTTGGTAGGGCTACTAACACACATGTTGGTAAAGTTGTCTGTCTGCCTGGTGCCGGAGTCAAGAAGGTGGCAGAAAAGCTAGATGGTGTCATGGAAGCGAGTGGAGAGGACCCCATCATCTTCCTCAACGCAGGGAGCAACGACATTTGGAAATGCAGGACTGAGGAGTTGCTCACCACGTACCAGGAAATGTTGGAGAGGATCAAGGAGAAGGGTGGAGTTCCTGTGGTACACAGTATCCTACCAAGAAGAGGGGTAAGGAAGGAATGGTCCTCCAGGGCTATTGGTGTAAATAGCCGGCTGGAGAAGTATTGCAAGGCAAATACTATTCCATTCCTGGATAACTGGACCCTCTTCTACGGTAAGGATGAACTGTATGCCCAGGATGGAGTACATCTCTCTCGACTAGGAGTTTCAACCTTAGCCAGCTCACTCGACAAGTGTGTTGCGGGGTTTTGTTAATAAACCATAGGGGTGTAAGTAAAATAGAATCCCAGCCACATGAAATTGATAGTAATAACGAACATTCTGATAGCGTAGATTTTCCGTCTAGGTCCAGTAGTTCAACAGGTAAAAATAAATTAGTTAAAAACAATAGAAAAATAGTTGCAAATACAAGTAATAGTTTGAGTGTTTATTATACAAATTGCAGGAGTTTATGTAACAAAATGAACGAACTTAGAGCACTGATTAGCAAAGAAAATATAGACATAATAGCGCTAACTGAAACATGGATTAATACAGAAACCAGGCATTTTTTAGCAGAGTTTGATATACCGGGATATAGTTTGTTTAAATATGACCGAACAAGTAAGAGGGGTGGCGGTATAGCAGTGTTTGTCAGGAGTTCATTAAAAAGCTGTACTAAATCAGGTATTAGAGTAAATAATGAAAATGAAAGTGTTTGGGTAGAAGTTAACGAAGGTAGTGAGACTTTAGTTATTGGAGTTATGTATAGACCGCCAAATATGAGTAGAAATGACGGAACATCATTATGGGAGGAAATTAAAATAGCATCAAGGCTTAGCAACGTGTGCATTATGGGGGATTTTAATTTCCCTAATATAGATTGGCAGCAACAAATAGGCGACACTGATTCAAAGGAGTTTATTGAGGTAGTACAAGATAGTTTTTTATCTCAATTCATAGATACGCCGACTAGAGGTGATAATATTCTCGATTTAGTTTTTAGTAACAATGAACATATGATAAATAGTGTAGAAATCGGGGACCACCTAGGAAATAGTGATCACAATTCTGTGTATTTTAATATACAATGGAAAGGTAATATGAGAGAGAATACAACATTAATACCTGACTTCAGAAAAGCCAATTATGGTGGGTTAAGAGAAGCCCTGTTAGCGGACCCTATGGTCAAAAAATTAAGTCGATCCAGGTGTCCAAATGAGTGTATCCTTTCTCAGGCACCTGTCATCTTAAGTCAGGAGGAGACGTCAAACTTGGTAGATACATACGATAATTTTATCAAGTCAGTATTCAATGCGCAAAATAAATATATCCCCAAAAGAAAATTTAGATCAACACAGAACCAACCCAAATGGATGAATAATAGACTATTAGATCTTCTAGGAAAAAAAGAGAGGAATATATAGAAAAATTAAAAAAGGCGAAATTCACCTACTTGCTTACTACCAGAATCTATCACGACAGGTAAAAAAGGATATTAGTAAAGAAAAAAGAAATTATGAAATTAAGGTTGCCAATGATTCAAAAAATAATCCTAAAGCTTTTTACCAACTATATAAATCCAAGGTTAGAGATGTAATTGGTCCCCTTAAAACTTCGATAGGAAAATTGACAGGAAGTGATTTAGAAATGTGCAGTACATTAAATAGTCAATTTCTTTCCGTTTTCACTAATGAAAATTTGGCACAGTTTCCAGAAGTCCGTAAGGTATACAGCGATAGTATAGAAAATAGGTTAAGTACGGTTACTATAAGTAGAAATGATGTGGTTAAGGAAATTGACAGACTGAAACCTCATAAATCGCCTGGTCCTGATGAGGTATATGCTAGAGTATTAAAAGAATGCAGAGATGAGTTAAGTTATCCATTAACATTTCTATTTAACAAGTCATTAGAAACAGGTATTGTTCCAGAAGCTTGGAAGCTTGCAAATGTAGTTCCGATCTTCAAAAAAGGTGATACATCAATAGCATCCAATTACCGTCCCATTAGTCTCACTTCAATCATAGGAAAGCTACTAGAGTCAATTATTGCTAGGAAAATGAGAAACCACTTAGAAACATTTAACTTAATCAATTCTTCTCAGCATGGATTCACTCAGGGACGGTCTTGCCTTACTAATTTGCTTAGTTTTTTCTCAGAGGTATATGAAGCAGTAGATAATGACAAGTCATATGATATTATATATTTAGATTTCAGTAAAGCTTTCGACAGAGTCCCTCATGAGAGGTTGATGAGAAAGGTTGAGGCACATGGAATAGGTGGGGCGTTGTTAGGATGGATTAGGTCATGGCTAATTGGTAGGAAGCAGAGAGTCAGCATAAATGGTACCAAGTCAGAATGGGGAGCAGTCAAAAGTGGTGTCCCCCAGGGATCGGTATTAGGTCCCCTGTTGTTTCTTATATACATAAATGACCTAGATTTAGGTATAACTAGTAGTTTAAGTAAATTCGCAGACGATACTAAAATAGGGAGATCAATTGATTCAGATAGCGATATAGAGTGCCTCCAAAGGGATCTAGATACCTTACATGAATGGTCAGTAAATTGGCAGATGAAGTTTAACATTGACAAATGCAAGGTATTAAAGATAGGGAAGATGCAAACAAATGTTAAATATAAACTAGCTAATTTAGAATTAGAAAATTCAGACTGCGAGAAAGATCTAGGTGTGTTTGTTAGCAATGATTTGAAGCGTAGAAAACAGTGTATAAGCGTTCGTAATAAGGCAAACAGGATTCTCGGGTTCATCTCTAGGAGCGTGAGTAACAGAACTGCTGATGTTATCTTAAAACTTTACTTGTCATTAGTGAGACCCCATATGGATTATGCTGTCCAATTTTGGTGTCCTTATTACAGAATGGACATAGATTCATTGGAGAGAGTACAGCGTAGAATGACAAAAATGATCCATAATATTAGAAATCTTTCGTATGAAGAAAGGTTGAAGAAATTAGGTTTACATTCGTTAGAGAGACGCAGAGTTAGAGGAGATATGATAGAGGTGTTCAAGTGGGTTAGTGGGATTAACAAAGGGGACATGACAAATGTACTAAAGCTCAGTGATAGCGAAAGAACTCGTACCAATGGTTTCAAATTAGATAAATTTTGTTTCAGAAAAGATATAGGCAAGTATTGGTTTGGTAACAGAGTTGTAGATGGGTGGAATGGACTACCAAGTGCTATAGTGGGATCTAAAACTGTAGGGAGCTTTAAGATAAAATTGGATAAGCATATGGACGAGAAGGGTTGGGTGTGAAGGGGGATCAGCCGGGTTGGGCCAATCAGCGCTCTGCAGACCCCCATAATCCTGCGTTAATCTCTAACCGTTTTGGTAAGATGATCCTCAGGGTATTAGAGTGTGAAGCCTATAATTGGGCTTTGTAATTGAATTGGGGTTGTGTGGGACAGGGATCTGCCTTGCTTAGGCCAATCGGCTTTCTGCAGACTCCCATTTTCTTATGTTCTTATGTTCTTATGTTCTTATGAAAGAGTTTGCCTAGGCAGGGAGTCAGCACGGAAGTGTGTGTGTGTATGTATATGTATGTATATGTGTATATATATATGTATATACTGTATATGTATTTGTGTGTGTATGGATGTGTGTGTATATGTATTATGTAGGCATGTATTAAACTGGAGTGGGAGGGTCATTCTATGACATTAAGGAAAGTAGAAGGATTATAACAAACCAGCGCTAAACCTAAGCCCAGCTTAGCTAAGGGTCCTTCTTAAACAGTTAGGGACAACTGGTTTGCTAACAAGTATAGAGATAAAAACTTACTAAATGTTGTATTCATGTTTGTGTTTATATTGTACATGTATAATATGAGTAGGATAAAACACTGTGTTATCACCTTTGCCCTTTTGAGACGTGTAATTATAAAATCAAATCCCTCCCTCCCTCAGCCTACCTACCCTCCCGGAGCTATACCTACCTACCTGTCCACCCTCCCTAACCATACTGCTGTATTGTCCTCAATATTCTCGGCTAATGGCTTGATGTACAAGTACCTCCGGATATGCGGCACATCCCTCCCGGAGGACTACTTGCACCTTCCCTCCGAATATTATTTTATAGATATAAAATAATCTGAATCTGAATCTGATTCTGTATGGCTGTATGTTTTGGGTGCTGGGGTCTAGTGTATGGGTCACGACGGTTAGGGTCCCTCTAGGATGTTTAAGGAGGGATTAACACGGTCGGGGCTCAGTTGGGGGTCTTGTGGGACAGCATGCGTGTTTAAAAACAAAAAAACAATCTGATCAAGGTCTATAACGGGGACTCATGTATTTTAGATATGTCTTTATTATAATACTATATATACTAAACTTAGGTAGTGTTAAAAATTATCCTCAATATCAATGTATTACTCATCTAACTATATAATTATGTAATGACATAGTTTAAGCTAGAAATAGGGTGAAGATTGCGTATGCACCTTCGCCCTTTTGAGATAATGTAACTATGATACTTATGTATAATATGAGTAGGGTAAAAGACTGTTTTATCACCTTTGCCCTTTTGAGACGTGTAATTATGTATTCCCATGTATTTATGCTTTCTCAATAAAGAATCAATCAATCAATCAATCTATACCGGCCATGTACTTTTCATTATATTCTGGCAACTATTAGACGATTTTATTGAGCTTAGGAAGGATGTCTACCAATTAAAAGGTTACAGACTAGGCTATCTCAATGAATCCGTTTACCTACCACATCTTTCCTAAGCCTCATAAAATCGTCTAAAAGTAGCCGAAATCAAATACAAAAGACGTCGTCGTTACAGAAGGGGTTAACCCCTATGTTAAATTGGGATGGATTAGTATAAGTCACCGTGATGGTCCCGGAAACAAAAATAAAAATAGGTGAAGTAGCCTATTTAAGGGGAGATGGATCGCTTTTCTGGTCCTCCTCCCTCGTGTTCAGCCCCATTAGTTTTCAGATTTAAAGACGTTCGGCCCATTAGTTTGGCGATTAGGCCTAGCCTATAAAACCTTTAGTCCCATTTCGTTGTCACTATTAAGACTTACCGGTATCCTGTCATGCAGGTGTACATTTTTCCTAACGAGCGATAGCGAGCCTAAAATTAAAGAGGAATCGGCCTTCGGCCAGGACATTTTTCTATCGAAAAATGTACAAAAGTCTTTTCAAGGAGGGTCTTGGGCGGTTGTTTTTATAAGCTTGATGGAGGTCTACGGAGGAAACTAAAAAAAAAACATTTTTTTTTTTTTTTTTTTTTTTAAACATACCCGGTACATAAACGAGCAAATAAATATGCCCATCCCTCTTTAACCCTGTCCAATTTTCGGGTATTTTCTTCCAGTATGAAATTTGTTCAAAATGTCCACATCATAATTATATTGTCACACTATTAACCTATGTCCACAACATCATATTGTCACACTATTATGTCCACAACATCATATTGTCACTATTATGTTACTGACAGGGGCTAGGGCTTTGTAAACATGAACATAGGTCTATAATATATCGTTATAAATATTTATATTTTAACCATTTGATAAATTTGAAACAACAAATAGGGGGTAGGCTATGTGCCAGAGTAGATAGATAGATAGATAATATATATAATATATATATATATATATATATATATATATATATATATATATATATAGAGAGAGAGAGAGAGAGAGAGAGAGAGAGAGAGAGAGAGAGAGAGAGAGAGAGAGAGAGAGAGAGAGAGAGAGAGAGCCTAGATATGTAGACAGATACTCTTTACATTCAGCAGTTGGGTATATATATAAAATACTGCTCGTGATAAAAAGCTTAACCAATAAATTATGAGTTACGGCTTTGGAGAAGAAAAAAAATCATTAGGCTATTAGAACGCGATCATTGTGCCATTTTAGTGTGCAAGCTTCCGCGAATCATTATCTAGGAATTAGGCTACAGGCTTTTGTTTACAGTAGTTAAAATAATATTACTTGTCATTTAATACCTACGAATTGGTAACACACACCCACTCCCACACTCATTCTCTCTATATCTACCGTATATCTCGGTTATACTGATGTTTTGGACCGACAGTTAGCCCATCGATCTTTTTTAGGGCTAGGCCTAATAGGTCCGGTAGAGCATATACATCGTTGCTATATAGGTTATTAAGAGCTGAAATGTGTTATAAGGGAGAAAAAACCCCGCTAAAATACAGTATACTGTAAAACAATATGTTTTTCAGCCAGTACCCAACCAGCGGGGGTGCGGGGCGGCAGCCCCCACCCATATACTAGGTTAGGTTAGGTTAGGTTAGGTAAGGTTGTTAGGTTAGGCTAATAGCCTAGCACATTTAAAAAAAAAAAAAAATAATAATAATAATAATAATAGCCTAACCCAACCAGCGGGGGTGTGGGAGCCCACCCATAATACTAGGATAGGTTAGGTAAGGTTGTTGGGTTAGGCTAATGTCTTCCCAAAGTTGACTATTTTTATAACATAAGATTATATTAGGCTACCCACTCCACCCCGTGAAATCCGAGCCAGCTTTCGTCAAAAGTTGGCTCGAGTATTCCCAAAATTGGGTTTTATGGGTTTGGAATTTGGGAAAACCCAAGCCAAGTTTTGATACAAAACGCTATATTATTGTATTTTTACGCTTTTAACCCCTCATTGTCCCTGAACTTCATAGCCCTCCCCACTAGTGGGGGGCGTGTTTTTAGATTGTTGGATAATGGGTAAATACTCATTTCAGCTCCTCTTCAGTATAAAACAACACTAGGGCCTATATCTGAAGGAAAAAATGAAAAAAAATACAAACTAAAACTTACTGAAATCGCTGTCGGTCCAAAAAGTCAGGTTTACCTACATCTCTTCCGGGAGAGCTTGGAAGGCACGTTAACTATAGGCCTAGCCTACCAGAGCGCGTTTCAGGCTACCCTATCAGGCAATCCTGTTTCTGTTTGAGCAATCCTGTTTATGATCGCGCAGACTGAACGACATTGATAGGCAAACATTGATTCTCGTCGCTGATTGGTCAGTGGCTATGAGCACGAAATTCAAATCTTGTTGGCGATGTCTGCGAAGGTTTTAGGCCTGTTACAGTGCTTCTTCGGTTCTATTAATTTCAATCAAAGTCAAATGGTTTTGTTAAATCAATACATTTTAATATTGGATATTATTATCCATCAATATAGACTATTGGCTAAGGTAGTCACACTGTCAGCTACAGTCAGCAGCCCTGTTCAAACTCAAGACAAACGGTAGGCTAGGCTACCATCAGGCTATTATATCTTATAATCTTATAAGGAAATGTTGACAAAGTTATTACGGTTCTTATCTGGCAAAGGTAGCTTTTTATTCCCGTGTAATTTTCAAACAATTCTACGTTAGTCTATTAGGGAAATAAACAGTAGATGTTCTTTTCCTGGCGATGTAGGACTATGAATAGGCTAAATTCTATAGTTTATATATATTGTTCTTTCCCTGGCGATGTAGCCAGGCTGAATTAAATAGTAGCCTATATATATATTATCTCTTCCTGGCGATGTATGTATAGGCATACTTTCTTTTCCTGACGATCTATGTGTATATAGGCTATTTGCAAGCTTATATTTGTGGAAGGTTCATAAATATTATTTTTTAACCATTAGATTACCTTTGAAAATTTAACTATAGCGTGGATAGGCTACCTTACTAAACATAGCTTAACTGACCTATCATACTTAGATGCAATTATGCCTAAGAAATTGTTTTTAACAAATGTAAATAGAGTAATCGATCAATAATAGACAAGCGCCGAAAAACCTGTACAGCAAGCTAGGCTATAACCCGTTAAAATATAGGCTATCATTCAATTGGCACAGTAACAACTGTAACATTACCGATATATTACTATAACAATGAAATACAAACCTGTACAGCAAGCTAGGCTATAACCCGTTAAAATATAGGCTATCATTCAATTGGCACAGTAACAACTGTAACATTACCGATATATTACTATAACAATGAAATACAAACCTGTACAGCAAGCTAGGCTATAACCCGTTAAAATATAGGCTATCATTCAATTGGCACAGTAACAACTGTAACATTACCGATATATTACTATAACAATGAAATACAAACCTGTACAGCAAGCTAGGCTATAACCCGTTAAAATATAGGCTATCATTCAATTGGCACAGTAACAACTGTAACATTACCGATATATTACTATAACAATGAAATACAAACCGCGTAAAAAACATAATAATCAATCAATAATATAGACAAACGCTCAAAAACCTGTACAGCAAGTTATAACCCATTACAATACATCATTGGCATAGTAACATTACCAATATATAACGATACAAATTAAATAATAAAAAAAAAAAACACATTAGCTCATCGAGCCTCGAACCCTTGCGAGTAGGCTTACGGATTTAAAAGCGAAGTCGTTACCAACTAGGCTACGCTTACCGCACTGAAGGCCTGACGAAGTAGCTGTGAGACTTGCGCTCCAAGCTGCTTGTTTTATGTTATATATAGCAAAATGGTCACGATAACTATGATTTTTATAGGTGTGCCACCTTATAATAGAGATTGCGACACATAAATAACATGGAGAGAGGCTAATGCAGCTTAATTATGATAATATAATGTAGAGGAGAGATTTAGGCCTACTGTTATGATAGCTTCGCTAGTCACCTCCAGGGAGTGTTAGGGTGATCGCCGTCTGATTGCAAACAATCACAAACGTGATTCGTCGAATCAGAGGCGATCACGTTCAGTAGAGCTATCCTGTTTGCGTGTTTGGGTAGACTGAACGCGCTCCAGAGATATCTCCTACCATCATAATAATAATAATAATAATAATAATAATAATAATAATAATAATAATAATGAACGAATACTAACAGTCTAGCACACACATGAACATCCACTCACGTACACTTACATAAAGAGATACACGCACATAGGCCTACTGAGTATATATTTGTTTGTCTATGTGTAAGGAGACAACAGGCAGGTTGCCTGTAGCGAGTGTCTCCCTATAAACCAAGAGTGTGGGGTCAAAATACCGGGACACACAAAGCTTAAAACAGTTCAAGTCATAGGATGAAGGAAACATTTATTGAGAGAGAGAGCTTCAGAGTTCACTTGTTGAGTAGAAGACAGATTTAATAGGCCTATTGTAAAAAAGGCTTTAAATATTTACCTTAGAATCTTATGTCCCCCTGATGCTGATGACTTCCCTAAGGCGTTCAGGCATACTTCTGGCAAGATTCTCCCAGTATGCCAGATCCAGACCCTGCCACACCTGCAGGATCGCCTCCCTAAGGCGATGTGGTGTTGATGCCGATATTTTCTTATTGAGCCAGTCCAGAACAGGGATCTCATTTTCATTCAAGATAGGCTATCCCTGATGACCCTAGAGGTGTGGCAAGGGGCGCCATCCTGCAAGAAGTCGGCGGCGGGGCGGTAAAGATCAAGGAAGTGGTGCACGTGTTCTTTAAGAACATCCATATAGCCTAGGCCTAATTATCCCCACGCATTGAGGGGAAAAAAAAAAAAGTACAGATCACCTGCACCATGGAGACCACTAAAAATCCCCCACACCATGACAGAAGCTGGGTGTAGGCCCTATACCGGTTAGCCTACTCCAAGCCAGCCGACGCACTCTCTTCACACACATTCTTACACACTGAAATTTGCTCTCATCGCTGAAGCACACTCACAACCACTTTTCACATGACCAGTGACGGTATAAATATATAATTTTCTTGGCAAACTTTCCTAGTGTGTGTGGCAAATATAAGCCTTTTCTTTTTCAGAGGAAGAGTAACGAGTGGCTTAATAGCAGCGTGGCACGGTGGCAGAGGGAAGACTGAGGTGAAGCTGCAAGCGATACGTAGCACTTGACATATAACCTCTCACAAGCAATGCCAGAGGCATACTGCAGGTCCACCGTCCAGGACGTTTCTCGGGAAACCGTCACGTGACAGTAGGCTCAGGTGTGAGTAGTTGCCAGATAGCGCCATTTGGTCCTGGACGTTATATAATAAGGGTTTGGTGGCAAATATAATCATTATTATCGAGCCACTGTTTCCCATTTTTCTTTCAATGAGTTGGCTCATTATTATATGCTGACACGTGTATATAGATAAATAGATAGCTGTACGTAGCTATATATAGATAGATAGACAAGATAGGCAGACAGACAGATAGATAGATAAATATACACTCTCACTCTCTCTCTCTCTCAGCACCAGCTTACTACATCTCCGAAACAATAGATCCAGAAATAACAACAGCGCCCATGGCCTGCCAAGAGACATTGTTGGGAACGGAACATAAGACAGTCGTGTATTGGACCAACTATACTCTGTTTCTTTTCAACGGACGATAAATTCAATCCTTTAGCAAATAATTGTTCGATACTTAATGGACAAATATGACGCTATCTCTGCATTTGATTAGGACCACGTTTTACTAATTAGCACCATATTTCACTACAGAATCTTCAAAATAAAAGAAATATTGATGGAAACTTTGAAATTTACTACAAAATGTTCAAAATATCAGAAATATTTATGGAAACTATGTAATTTACAATCAGTTGAAAACCAAACTATATGGGGAGATATATTGAATAAACCAAACTATATGGGGAGATATATTGAATAAACCAAACTATATGGGGAGATATATTGAATAAACCAAACTATATGGGGAGATATATTGAATAAACCAAACTATATGGGGAGATATATTGAATAAACCAAACTATATGGGGAGATATATTGAATAAACCAAAATAAAGCAAATGGTTTACTATTTTCAGATCCATTTCCTTTCCTTTCTTCAACTAGATGGAACCTTTGTGATGTAGCCTATGTTACAGTCATATTTATATTTATTTATTTTATTTCCAGTTAAGGGGAGATGGGCAGTTTTTCTGGACCCCTTTCTCCATCGTGTTTAGCCGCATTAGTTTTGTAAATTTTAAGACGTTCGGCCCACTACTTTGTCGATTTTAACACCTTTTGCTCCATTTTTCTGTCAATTTTAAGACCTATCGTGCCATTTAGGTGCCGATTATTTCCCGGCGAGCGATGGCGAGCCTGTAATTATAAGAGGAAATTTTTCTACCGAAAAATGTACAAATATATCTTGAGGGGCGTCTAGGGGGTGTATTTCTAAGTTTGAGGGAGGTCTAGTAAGGAAACTGAAAAATAAATTAATAAATTAATCAATAGACCCCCCCAAAAAAAAAAAAAATACAATAACAGCCACTAGCCCCTTAAACAATACAATAACAGCCACTAGCCCCTTAAACAATACAATAACAGCCACTAGCCCCTTAAACAATACAATAACAGCCACTAGCCCCTTAAACAATACAATAACAGCCACTAGCCCCTTAAACAATACAATAACAGCCACTAGCCCCTTACACAATACAATAACAGCCACTAGCCCCTTAAACAATACAATAACAGCCACTAGCCCCTTAAACAATACAATAACAGCCACTAGCCCCTTAAACAATACAATAACAGCCACTAGCCCCTTAAACAATACAGTAACAGCCACTAGCCCCTTAAACAATACAATAACAGCCACTAGCCCCTTAAACAATACAATAACAGCCACTAGCCCCAAAGGGCTTCGACTGATCTTGTTAACCTAAAAATAGACCCGGGAATTATTAGCGTACATAAATAAAATATATAAAGACTGGCTTGCGTTGCTATTTTACTAATTAGCTAATTTACTAATTAACTATAGTCCATTCACTATAAGTAGGCCAGAAAATGTGACCCCTAAACTCTGTAGCTCAAAAAGGGCTAGAACAAATGGGCTGTACATTGCCACAGCTATTCCCAAGCTGATTTTTCCCAAATAGTCGGTTTATATTTATAGAAGTTGGTGATATCTGGCCTAACTATAATGAATAGTTATATATATATATACCGGTATATATATATATATATATATATATATATATATATATATATATATATATATATATATATATAAATAAATTGGATACACTATTTGAAAGAAGTCAATGGACACAGAAAAGTAATCCTGCCTTATTTGAAAACCTTTCGTCTTACAACTTGTCCAAAATTGAACAATTAGTCCTTGGTTTTGGTATTAACTTCTCGTACACTGGTGATTATATTAATGTGATGTCGATAAGCAAAGCGTTCACAAATTTAGAAAAATATTGTACAAACCTGACCCAAGATAACATTCAAATTGCGAGAGGATTCACATACAGTAAGTGTTTTAATCGTCCAAAATCAAACATCCCTAAGTGTTTTAAAGTTGCCCTTAAAAACCTGAAATTAAAAAAGGATATTCACATAACCAAGGCTGATAAATCTAATGCTATCGTTATCCTAGACATTTCCATGTACAATGATAAACTTAATCAGTTATTGAATGACAGAAATACGTATGAGCCCCTTGTGAAAGACCCTACTGAAAATACCAATAAAAACTTTAGTGTGAAAATAAAGTTTGCTAAGGATAAACCCGATTTACTTAAAATGTTCAAAACTATAAATCCCACCTTACCTTACATGTATGGCCTTCTCAAAACCCATAAACCTGATAAACCTCTTCGTCCTATCATCAGTTCAGTAGGGTCTGCCACTTATAAATTATCTACTGTAAATGGCTTAGTAAGTTGTTATCCCCTTTAGTTGGCACGATCTCTGATTCACATGTAAAAAAACTCCAGTGATTTAATTAGTAAAATTAGAAACAACAATTCACCTTGCAAACTTTAGAAAAGCCAATTATGGTGGGTTAAGAAGAGCCCTATTAGCCGACCCTATGGTCAAAAAATTAAGTCGATCCAGGTGTCCAAATGAGTGTACCCCTTCTCAGGCACCTGTCATCTTAAGTCAGGAAGAGACGTCAACCTTGGTAGATACATACGATAATTTTATCAAGTCAGTATTCAATGCACAAAATAAATACATCCCCAAAAGAAAATTTAGATCAACACAGAACCAACCCAAATGGATGAATAATAGACTATTAGATCTTCTAGGACAAAAGAGAGGAATATATAGAAAGATTAGGAAAGGCGAAATTCACCTACTTGCTTACTATCAGAATCTATCAAGACAGGTAAAAAAGGATATTAGGAAAGAAAAAAGAAATTATGAAATCAAGGTTGCCAATGACTCAAAAAATAATCCTAAAGCTTTTTACCAACTATATAAATCCAAGGTTAGAGATGTAATTGGCCCCCTTAAAACTTCGATAGGAGAAATGACAGACAATGATTTAGAAATGTGCAGTACATTAAATAGTCAATTTCTTTCCGTTTTCACTAATGAAAATTTGGCACAGTTTCCAGAAGTCCGTAAGGTATATAGCGATAGTATAGAAAATATGTTAAGTACGGTTACTATAAGTAGAAATGATGTGCTTAAGGAAATTGACAGACTGAAACCTCATAAATCGCCTGGTCCTGATGAGGTATATGCTAGAGTATTAAAAGAATGTAGGGATGAGTTAAGTTACCCATTAACATTTTTATTTAACAAGTCATTGGAGACAGGTATAGTTCCAGAAGCTTGGAAGCTTGCAAACGTAGTTCCGATCTTCAAAAAAGGTGACAAATCAATAGCATCCAATTACCGTCCCATTAGTCTTACATCAATCATAGGAAAGCTACTAGAGTCAATTATTGCTAGTAAAATTAGAAACCACTTAGATACATTTAATTTAATAAATTCTTCTCAGCATGGATTCACTCAGGGACGTTCTTGCCTTACTAATTTGCTTAGTTTTTTCTCAGAGGTATATGAAGCAGTAGATAATGACAAGTCATATGATATAATATATTTAGATTTCAGTAAAGCTTTCGACAGAGTCCCCCATGAGAGATTGATGAGAAAGGTTGAGGCGCATGGAATAGGTGGGGCGTTGTTGGGATGGATTAGGTCATGGCTAATTGGTAGGAAGCAGAGAGTCAGCATAAATGGTACGAAGTCAGAATGGGGAGCAGTCAAAAGTGGTGTCCCCCAGGGATCTGTATTAGGTCCTCTGTTGTTTGTTATATACATAAATGACCTAGATTTAGGTATAACTAGTAGGATAAGTAAATTTGCAGACGATACCAAAATGGGGAGAACAATTGATTCAGATAGAGATATAGAGTGCCTCCAAAGGGATCTAGATACCTTACACGAATGGTCAGTAAATTGGCAGATGAAGTTTAACATTGACAAATGCAAGGTATTAAAGATAGGGAAGATGCATACAAATGTTAAATATAAACTAGCTAATGTGGAATTAGAAAACTCGAATTGTGAGAAAGATCTAGGTGTGTTTGTTAGCAATGATTTGAAGCCTAGACAACAGTGTATAAGCGTTCGAAACAAGGCAAACAGGATTCTCGGGTTCATCTCTAGGAGTGTGAGTAACAGAACTGCTGATGTTATCTTAAAACTTTACTTGTCATTAGTGAGACCCCATATGGATTATGCTGTTCAATTTTGGTGTCCTTATTACAGAATGGACATAGATTCATTGGAGAGAGTACAACGTAGAATGACAAAAATGATCCATAATATTAGAAATCTTCCGTATAAAGATAGGTTGAAGAAATTAGGCTTACATTCGTTAGAGAGACGCAGAGTTAGAGGGGATATGATAGAGGTGTTCAAGTGGGTTAGTGGGATTAACAAAGGGAACATGACAAATGTACTAAAGCTCAGTGATAGCGAAAGAACTCGTACCAATGGTTTCAAATTAGATAAATTTCGTTTCAGAAAAGATATAGGCAAATATTGGTTTGGTAACAGAGTTGTAGATGGGTGGAATGGACTACCAGGTGCTATAGTGGGATTAAAAACGATAGGGAGCTTTAAGATAAAATTGGATAAGCATATGGACGAGAAGGGTTGGGTGTGAAGGGGGATCAGCAGGGTTGGGCCAATCAGCGCTCTGCAGACCCCCGTAATCCTGCGTTAATCTCTAACCGTTTTGGTAAGATGATCCTCAGGGTATTAGAGTGTTGAGCCTATAATTGGGCTTTGTAATTGGGGTTGTGTGGGACAGGGATCTGCCTTGCTTGGGCCAATCGGCTTTCTGCAGACTCCCATTTTCTTATGTTCTTATGTTCTTATGTTCAAACTAATAAGTTTTGATGTTAATTCCTTATTTACAAAAGTGCCAGTTCATGACTTACTAGGTTTTTTGAAAGATGATTTGCCGAATTTAGATTTGCCAATAGGTAATAATGTTTTCATGAAGCTAATTGAATTGTGCGTCCTCAACACTAACTTTGCTGTGAATGGTAGGTTTTTTCGCCAAACATTTGGTTGCGCAATGGGTAATCCACTGTCCCCGATCATTTCTAACCTGTTTATGGAATATTTTGAGACTCGGTTTTTACCTAAAATATGTAACTTTAGACTTCCTTGGTTTAGATATGTTGACGATATTTTGTGTCTTTGGCCTACCAATCAAAATCACCATTCATTCCTTAATAAACTTAACGATCTTGTCCCCTCGATTTCATTCAAAATTGAAGAAGAAGTAAACAATACACTACCTTTCCTTGATACCATGATTATAAATAATAATGGTCACTTAAAATTTAAAGTATATAGAAAGCCGACTCTTGTAGATTCCTATATTCATTTTTTTCTCCAACCATCATATTAAAGTAAAACTGTCAATTTTTTCAGGTATGTTTCTAAGAGCATTAAGGATATGTAACCCAGAATTCATAGGTAACGAATACAAACAAATCTATAATCTAGCCAAGACACTCTGCTATCCTGAAAGTCTTGTTGATCAAAGTTTAGCCAAAGCCGAAAAAAACCTTCTATAATGTAAATAATAAAGCTCCCTTTTCAAGGAAAAATATCTTAGTTTTGCCATATCATGATGAATTAACACCTCTCACAACATCTCTCAAGAATTTGAATATAAATCTATCTATCTATCTATCTATCTATATGCTCAGGCCCAATCCCCATTTTGGGGGTAGCCGACTCAAGACAGAGCAAGAACAGGGAAAACACAAAAACAACATAAAACAAAAAATAAACACAGATAAAAAACACAAACTCACACACATCCAGGTCACCCAGGAGAAGACCCAGAGACCAGGGTTACCAAGGTCGCTCCAGCACTCCCCCGGCCCCTGACCACCCGGAGAGGTTCCGATCTCGGCAGGCAGACATGCAGCGGAGCCAAAGCCACAAGCCCTCCCACCACACTTCCAGGCACACCCTTCATATTAATCGTCCCCCCGGGCCAGGCGCCTGATGGACTATTATCTAGTCGAACTTGCGCCCGACCCCTTACTCCAAATGACCACGTGTTCACTCAACTATTCACAAGCATTCTCCATTCACTCCTGTCCACCACCACTTCCCCTGCCTGATCTATAGTCATTCCTCTATCATGATCTATAGTCTATCATGATCTATAGTCATGATCTATAGTCATTCAGTGTAGTTCAGTCAGTGACGGGAGAAGGTTGTGTTAATCTGAGCTCCTGCCCGGACCACTTACCAGTGACCTTTAGTGACCATTACACCTACCTGTGTTTGGGGGCAGTGCACTCGTGTTATATAAAAGTGTTATAGCTCAGTTTTTAGCTGTTAGTTTACTTGTTTTTGTTTTTCTGTACTTAGTTTCTTGCTCCTCGCTAAGCTTATTGGGATCATGGCAGGTATGGAGTGCGAGTCTCTAACTGATCTGCATCATCTTATTCTCCAGGTAAGAGAGGAGATGGTTGTGGTGAAGGAAGAGGTCTTGTCTCTAAGGGAGGTTAATGTTAAAATTCAGAGGGAAGTGGATTTGATTAAAGACGAAAATCTAGCTTTCAAGCTTAGCCAAGAGGAAATAAAGTCAAGTAAGGGGAAAAGGGAGGAAGTTGATGAAAAATTGTATTCATGGCAGGTTGTTAAAAATACGGGTGGGAAAGTCACACTCAAGAAGCAGGATAGTAGAATAGGTATGAGTGTGACAAATACATTCTCTCCTTTGCGAGACGAATGTGAGGGAAAAGATAGTCAGGATAAGGGAGGGATAACCGAAGTGCCTGCCGCTGACTCAGCTCCAACCTCTGACGCTGTGCTACCTATCACCACCCCCACCACCACCACCACCACCAAGGGAGCTTCTGCCACCACCAGGGGTTCTCCAACTGCAGCTGCTGGATCCTCCCGAGGGAAAGGTAAGTCTGTGTCCCGAGAAGGTAAGTCTGTGTCGATTGTGGGCGACTCCATGGTAAGACATTTAGTTAGGGCTACCCGCACTAAACTTAGGAAGGTTGTGTGTCTGCCTGGCCATGGAGTTGGGAGGGTTTTAGAGAAGATGGACCACATCTTGGAAGATAGTGGAGATAACCCCATTATCTGTCTCAGTACCGGGAGTAACGATGTTGGTAAGGGTAGAAGTGAGGAACTGCTGCAGCAGTATCGGGATGTGTTAGATAAAGTTAGGATGAAGGGAGGGATCCCTGTAGTACATTGTATCCTACCCAGAAGAGGAGTTCCCAAGGAATGGACATCCAGGGCGATTGGTGTCAATTGCCGTTTGGAGAAATATTGCAAAGAAAAAGCAATACCATTCATTGATAACTGGGATAGTTTCTATGGGAGAGATGGGATGTACGCAAGGGATGGGGTTCATCTTTCACGGTTAGGGGTTTCTACATTAGCTAGTTCTTTAGATAGGGTGGTTGTGGGGTTTTGAACAGAAATATTGAGTGTAAATGAGAGGTTTAATGGAACAATTTTAGCGTCAGGCGAAAGCGATAAGGATATTCAGTCTCATGCTAAAAATGATGACTATAATGCAAATGATAGTAGTGATGGTGCAACGGAAGATGGAAATGTCGTTAGAAATAAAGGTAAATTAGGTATAAAGAAAAGAAGTAAATTGAGAGTATATTACACAAACTGTAGGAGTCTATGTAACAAAATGAACGAACTTAGAGCCCTTGTTAGCAAAGAAAATATAGACATAATAGCGCTAACTGAAACGTGGATTAATACAGAAACCAGGCATTTTTTAGCAGAATTTGATATACCAGGATATAGTTTGTTTAAATATGACCGAACAAGTAAGAGGGGTGGCGGTATAGCAGTGTTTGTCAGGAGTACATTAAAAAGCTGTATTAAATCAGGTATTAGACTAAATA
Organism: Lithodes maja; assembly: GCA_037953745.1. NCBI lineage: Eukaryota > Metazoa > Arthropoda > Malacostraca > Decapoda > Lithodidae > Lithodes > Lithodes maja. The sequence goes on from JBAKBP010019734.1 coordinate 26,576, forward strand.
ACGATAATGAAAGTGTTTGGGTAGAGGTTAGCGAAGGTAGTGAGACCATAGTTATTGGAGTTATGTATAGACCGCCAAATATGAGTAGAAATGACGGAACGTCATTATGGGAGGAAATTAAAATGGCATCAAGGTTTAGCAATGTGTGCATTATGGGGGATTTTAATTTTCCGAATATAGATTGGCAGCATCAAATAGGAGACTCTGATTCTGAGGAGTTTATAGAGGTAGTACAAGATAGTTTTTTATTTCAATTCATAGATACGCCGACTAGAGGTAATAATATTCTCGATTTAGTTTTCAGTAACAATGAACATATGGTAAATAATGTAGAGATAGGGGACCACCTAGGAAATAGTGACCACAATTCTGTGTATTGTAATATACAATGGAAAGGTAATACCAGAGAGAATACAACATTAATACCTGACTTTAGAAAAGCCAATTATGGTGGGTTAAGAAGAGCCCTATTAGCCGACCCTATGGTCAAAAAATTAAGTCGATCCAGGTGTCCAAATGAGTGTACCCCTTCTCAGGCACCTGTCATCTTAAGTCAGGAAGAGACGTCAACCTTGGTAGATACATACGATAATTTTATCAAGTCAGTATTCAATGCACAAAATAAATACATCCCCAAAAGAAAATTTAGATCAACACAGAACCAACCCAAATGGATGAATAATAGACTATTAGATCTTCTAGGACAAAAGAGAGGAATATATAGAAAGATTAGGAAAGGCGAAATTCACCTACTTGCTTACTATCAGAATCTATCAAGACAGGTAAAAAAGGATATTAGGAAAGAAAAAATAAATTATGAAATCAAGGTTGCCAATGACTCAAAAAATAATCCTAAAGCTTTTTACCAACTATATAAATCCAAGGTTAGAGATGTAATTGGTCCCCTTAAAACTTCGATAGGAGAAATGACAGAAAATTATTTAGAAATGTGCAGTACATTAAATAGTCAATTTCTTTCCGTTTTCACTAATGAAAATTTGGCACAGTTTCCAGAAGTCCGTAAGGTATATAGCGATAGTATAGAAAATAGGTTAAGTACGGTTACTATAAGTAGAAATGATGTGCTTAAGGAAATTGACAGACTGAAACCTCATAAATCGCCTGGTCCTGATGAGGTATATGCTAGAGTATTAAAAGAATGTAGGGATGAGTTAAGTTACCCATTAAAATTTTTATTTAACAAGTCATTGGAGACAGGTATAGTTCCAGAAGCTTGGAAGCTTGCAAACGTAGTTCCGATCTTCAAAAAAGGTGACAAATCAATAGCATCCAATTACCGTCCCATTAGTCTTACATCAATCATAGGAAAGCTACTAGAGTCAATTATTGCTAGTAAAATTAGAAACCACTTAGATACATTTAATTTAATAAATTCTTCTCAGCATGGATTCACTCAGGGACGTTCTTGCCTTACTAATTTGCTTAGTTTTTTCTCAGAGGTATATGAAGCAGTAGATAATGACAAGTCATATGATATAATATATTTAGATTTCAGTAAAGCTTTCGACAGAGTCCCCCATGAGAGATTGATGAGAAAGGTTGAGGCGCATGGAATAGGTGGGGCGTTGTTGGGATGGATTAGGTCATGGCTAATTGGTAGGAAGCAGAGAGTCAGCATAAATGGTACGAAGTCAGAATGGGGAGCAGTCAAAAGTGGTGTCCCCCAGGGATCTGTATTAGGTCCTCTGTTGTTTGTTATATACATAAATGACCTAGATTTAGGTATAACTAGTAGGATAAGTAAATTTGCAGACGATACCAAAATGGGGAGAACAATTGATTCAGATAGAGATATAGAGTGCCTCCAAAGGGATCTAGCTACCTTACACGAATGGTCAGTAAATTGGCAGATGAAGTTTAACATTGACAAATGCAAGGTATTAAAGATAGGGAAGATGCATACAAATGTTAAATATAAACTAGCTAATGTGGAATTAGAAAACTCGAATTGTGAGAAAGATCTAGGTGTGTTTGTTAGCAATGATTTGAAGCCTAGACAACAGTGTATAAGCGTTCGAAACAAGGCAAACAGGATTCTCGGGTTCATCTCTAGGAGTGTGAGTAACAGAACTGCTGATGTTATCTTAAAACTTTACTTGTCATTAGTGAGACCCCATATGGATTATGCTGTTCAATTTTGGTGTCCTTATTACAGAATGGACATAGATTCATTGGAGAGAGTACAACGTAGAATGACAAAAATGATCCATAATATTAGAAATCTTCCGTATAAAGAAAGGTTGAAGAAATTAGGCTTACATTCGTTAGAGAGACGCAGAGTTAGAGGGGATATGATAGAGGTGTTCAAGTGGGTTAGTGGGATTAACAAAGGGAACATGACAAATGTACTAAAGCTCAGTGATAGCGAAAGAACTCGTACCAATGGTTTCAAATTAGATAAATTTCGTTTCAGAAAAGATATAGGCAAATATTGGTTTGGTAACAGAGTTGTAGATGGGTGGAATGGACTACCAGGTGCTATAGTGGGATTAAAAACGATAGGGAGCTTTAAGATAAAATTGGATAAGCATATGGACGAGAAGGGTTGGGTGTGAAGGGGGATCAGCAGGGTTGGGCCAATCAGCGCTCTGCAGACCCCCGTAATCCTGCGTTAATCTCTAACCGTTTTGGTAAGATGATCCTCAGGGTATTAGAGTGTTGAGCCTATAATTGGGCTTTGTAATTGGGGTTGTGTGGGACAGGGATCTGCCTTGCTTGGGCCAATCGGCTTTCTGCAGACTCCCATTTTCTTATGTTCTTATGTTCTTATCCAAAGCCTTTCTTACACAGTCTCTCCATCTCAATGGGGGTCTTCCTGCCCTTCTATCTCCCCTTGTACCTGACTCACTTTCACCCTTAAACCGCATTCTCACCCACATTAGCCTTGATGACACCTCTTTCCACTCTTTTATAAACTCTCTCAACTCCTCCTTCACAATAATAGCCACTCCTTCTTTCCCCCTGACTCCCTCGTCTACTCCAGACTTTCTACCTATCACGTTTCCAAAATCCACTTCTCCCTCTCCTTTCATCTTTGTTTCATTCAGTGCAAGGACATCATACATCCTTCTTTCAAATAACCTTCCAATATCCTCTCGCTTCTCATTCGTACTACATCCACGCACATTCAAAGCTCCTATAAATGTAGTATTCAATTATGAAAACTCCGTCAAGTCGACTTTGATCAAAAACAGCCCTAAAAATGATGCAGGTGGTGTATATTTCATTCCGTGTAAAGGATGTAATGACATATACATAGGACAAACTGGAAAAAGATTAGAGGTGAGAGTTAAACAACACAAACAATCAGTAAGGTCAGCTCAAGAATCTAATGGTATTTTTAAACATAAACAAAGACAAAACCATCATGCAAATTGGGATGAGGAAGATGATCTACTGGTCAAGCTGCTATTATGAAAGACTATTTGCCGAGTCCGCCTTGATCAGAGATTGTATAAACACTATGAATCTAAATGATGGCCTTTACAAAATAGATAACATCCTGCTAAATCTCCTCAATGAAAATGATAAAATAAAAAGAGCTAGAAATAGATGTCCAGACCGTCAGATTATAGATTGAAACAGCTTGTTGTTTGAGACCTGACCATTTATGTGAGGTCTATCCTCTTAGTATTAGATTGTACCTTATTAATACTATACACATGAGGTATGATCACTATGTATTTTCTTTGTGTTTTGTTTTGTTTTATAATTTTTGTATATATGTATGTTAATGTATGTATACAGTACATGTGTGTGTGTGTAAGTAGGTGTGTGTATGTATATGTGTGTTTATGTATAATTTATATACTGTGTAGCTGTGAGGGGGATTTGCCAGGTGTGCCAGGCTATTCGTCCTTATAAGTAGGGTTGGATATGGGTAGGATCTGCCTTGTGTGACCTTTCGGCTTTCTGCAGACTCCCATTTTTGTTGTTTCTTTTTCTATTTTTCTTATATATGTAATTTTTATGTGTATGTATGTAATGTATGTGTGTATACAGTATGCATGTTTATGTGTATGTATATGTAATTATATGTATTTCTACAGGTATATGTTGTCTTCATATTTACATAAGTTACGATAACAGTTTGAAAGGGATCTGCAAGTTCATTGAGGTGTATCAAATTGTATATATGATTAGATTGTATTGTTAGGCACATTTCAATGTATGTATGTACATATATGTTGTATATAAATTAAGTATGTTCCTAAAAATATGGCAACAGGCAGTAGGCTGGCAACACTTTTTGTATTTATATGCTAGTTAGCAACTCACAGATGATTTAGGACGGGTATTTAAGCCTCACTCTCCCCCTGTTTTCTTGTATTACCCTGAAGATGTTTTGTTTCAATTTTCCTAGCGAGTTTTACGACATAATTTCTTCACACGTATTTGTGATTTTACCTCCATATATATATATATATATATATATATATATATAATAATATGTTGTTTGAAATGTGTCGAAAAGAGCACAATAACCTTAACTGGAATGTTGTCACTTTCGAAACATATTGCCACATAATTGTATTCAGAACCTATCTGCCTGCCTCCCTGTCTGCCTGCCTCCCTGCGTGTGTGTGTGTGTGAGTGTGTGTATATATATATATATATATACTGATTATGTAATTGTTGTGGTCAATAAACTATCTATCTATCTATCTGTGTGGGTGAGGGTGTGATATTAACCCCTTCTGTACCGGCGACGTTTTTTTTTTTTTTTTTAACCATATTTATACAATATTCAGCTTAGGAAGAAAATATGGTAGCTAAAAGGATTAACTGAGATAGTCTATAGTCTTTTAATGGGTAGACGTCCTTCCTAAGCTGAGTACATACTATAAGGGTTAAGGGGGAGGTTGTTACTCTTTCTCCTTCATGTTTAGTCCCATTAGCCATGATATATTAAGGCGTTTGTTCCATCAGTTTGGCGATTCTAAGACCTTTCGCCCCAATTCCGTCAATATAAAGAAATTTCGTGCCACTTACGTGTCATTACAATTTTATCTTGAAGCTTGGGTCATCGGGGTGTTTTTTTCAGCTTGATGGAGGTCTAGCGAGGGAACTATAAAGTATATATATACAAAGTCTGTGTAGTATGTGTAACCATGTAATTCTACGTAATACTCTCTCTCTCTCTCTCTCTCTCTCTGTGTAAAGCTAACAATGATGATGCGTTCGTTCTCTCTCTCTCGATAGAGGAGTCACTAGACCTGTTGTTGCTTGATTTCCTTTGTACTCCTTTGTACACTCTCTCTCTCTCTCTCACACACACGCACTCTCTCTCTCTCTCTGCTCCAGCCATAGACTCCTTTAAAGAAGGACTGAAACCTCCCATGCTCGGAGTTTGTAACTGGAGTATGAAGGATTAACTTGAGTCCTGGGATAAAATGACTTCTAGAAGGGCTAGAGACACGATCTTGGGGTCCAAATAGGGGTTAATGAGGACGACGAGTTCACTAGCGACATGTTCAACACCACCTGGGGTCATCTTCAAGGTCAAAAGGTCATATTTCAAGGTCAAATTAGTAAATTTTGGTATCCATCTGCGCGACGAATCCAGACAGCCTTGGACAGCAGACTGTACAAGTTTCACTAGGCTGGAGGAGGCCTGCCAAATTATATCTACCTGCGCATGGCAAGGAGGTGGTGGTCGTAAGCTGAAGCCTTCACTGTGTCCACACGTAATAATGTGGATGCTGCCAAATTGCTTATAGCAGAGAAAGACTTTGACTACGTTCTTCCTGCTATATTCGCGGATGAAGCCTTGGCAAAGTTTTTCGGCCAAGCCAGGCAAAAAAGCGGTGGAAACTTCTACATTGACGTAGTTGACATTATGGCTGCAGCTAAAATTGCAAATTTGCAGACACTCATTAAGCATAATCCATATGGATTATGCTGTCCAATTTTGGTGTCCTTATTACAGAATGGACATAGATTCATTGGAGAGAGTACAGCGTAGAATGACAAAAATGATCCATAATATTAGAAATCTTTCGTATGAAGAAAGGTTGAAGAAATTAGGTTTACATTCGTTAGAGAGACGCAGAGTTAGAGGGGATATGATAGAGGTGTTCAAGTGGGTTAGTGGGATTAACAAAGGGGACATGACAAATGTACTAAAACTCAGTGATAGCGAAAGAACTCGTACCAATGGTTTCAAATTAGATAAATTTCGTTTCAGAAAAGATATAGGCAAATATTGGTTTGGTAACAGAGTTGTAGATGGGTGGAATGGACTACCAAGTGCTATAGTGGGGTCTAAAACGGTAGGGAGCTTTAAGATAAAATTGGATAAGCATATGGACGAGAAGGGTTGGTGTGAAGGGGAATCAGCCGGGTTGGGCCAATCAGCACTCTGCATACCCCTATAATCCTGCGTTAATCTCTAACCGTTTTGGTAAGATGATCCTCAGGGTATTAGTGTTGAGCCTATAATTGGGCTTTGTAATTGAACTGGGGTTGTGTGGGACAGGGATCTGCCTTGCTTAGGCCAATCGGCTTTCTGCAGACTCCCATTTTCTTATGTTCTTATGACATTATGCCAGAATCTAGTTCTCGTGTGCTTGATTGCGACAAGAATTGTACTACTCCCATAAATCCAGATGAGCGAAGTGAACTCATTGACGAGATCACTTCTCAAGACACTCAGGAACTCTTGAGGTCTGATGATACCCTTAAGCATAAAGTTGTTTATTTGGCCAGACACCTTGTTCATAAATATGGTGATAGCACTAGTATGGAGGAGATCATTGATGATGATGGTAACGAGGTGTCATCTGAGTTCCTAGATAATTTGAATAGAGGTGGACTGAGTGTGCCGACTATGTCAACCGTCATTTTTGTACATAATGCCTATAATTTGCATGACAAGACTAAAATGCGTTGCCGCTTTCATTTTGCTGAGCTGTTATCCTTTGTAGATGCACCTGTATCTAGTAGTAATGCTGCATGTACTACTTTAGCTAACATTCTATTGAAAGCTCATGTCCTCAATGTAAGTGACAGAGGAGGCAAGAAAAGCTCTCCAACTAGCGATAGTTCTCCAACTAGTGATAGACATAGACATAGTTGTAATAGACATAGTGTTGTGATATGCATATAATGTTTATGTAATACGATATATGATAATAAATATCAAATTTTTACAGCTCTACAAACTTGTCTCTTATTACAATCAGCCACCTCTCACCGTTTATGAGTTAGACACAAAAAACGAGCAAAAATTACCAAAATTAACTCACTTGACCTTGAAATATGACCTTTTGACTTTGAAGATGACCCCAGGTGGTGTTGAAAATGTCGCTAGTGAACTCGCCGTCCTCAAAAAACCCTATTTGGACCCCGAGATCGTGTCTCTAACCCTTCTAGAAGTAATTTTAGCCCAAGACTCGAGTTAATCCTTCAGACTCAAGTTACAAACCCCGAGCATGGGAGGTTTCAGTCTTTCTTTAAAGGAGTCTATGGATAATAAATATCAAATTTGGACAGCTCTACAAACTTGCCTCTTATTACAATCAGCCATCTCTCACCGTTTATGAGTTAGACACAAAAAACGGGTAAAAATTACCAAAATTAACTAATTTGACCTTGAAATATGACCTTTTGACCTTGAAGATGACCCCAGGTGGTGTTGAAAATGTCGCTAGTGAACTCGCCGTCCTCAAAAACCCCTATTTGGACCCCGAGATCGTGTCTCTAGCCCTTCTAGAAGTCATTTTAGCCCAGGACTCAAGTTAATCCTTCAGACTCAAGTTACAAACCCCGAGGTCGTGACGTTCCAGTCCTTTATTAAAGGAGTCTATGGCTCCAGCCTAAAAGTTAATCTCCAATCTTCATCCGCGACCCTTTCATCTTTCCTGCCTTTCCTTGCCTTTCTGTCATCCACCATTCACTACCCTCGGTACAGAAAATCCCCCTCTTTCTCTATCAATCATATATATTTATTTTATATTTTTATTAAGGGGGATAGTGCTTGGTTTTTGGTATATATATATATATATATATATATATATATATATATATATATATATATATATATATACTGTATATATATATATATATATATATATATATATATATATATATATATATATAGTGTAAATACTGTATATATATATATTTGTGAGTTTCCTGGCTAGACCTCCATCAAGCTTAGAAAAACAAGATAAATTTGTAAAAATTTTGGTAGAAAAAGGACGGTCCTTCTCAAATTAGAGGCTCGCTTTCGCTCGCCAGGAAAAAATCGACACCTAAAGGACACGGAAGGTCTTAATTATGACCAAACAAAAATGAGGCGAAAGGTCTCAAAATCGCCAAACTCTCGGAACGAACGTCTTAAAACCTCAAAATTATTATGCTAAACATGAGGGAGAAGGGGGTCCAGAAAAAGCGAGTACTACCGCCTTAAGGTGACATTTACGAAAGTGGTGTAATATCTAGCTTATTCTAGTTCCCTTATAGTTTATGTTATTGTACCTCCCTAAATTATTAGAGGGTTGGGTGTGAGAGGGATCTGCCTTGTGTGGGCCAATCGGCTCTCTGCAGACTCCCATTTTCTTATGTTCTTATGTTCAATTCAACCATAACATATTTTAACTTGATCATTACCTCTGTACTCGTCATCGGCTCATAATAAAAGAGCTGCCAGTCAAAATAGAATATACCCAAACAACTTGCAATTACCCCTTCAGTACCAGGGACCTCCTTTTCATTATATTTTGGCAACTATTACAGTGTTTTATTCAGCTTAGGAAGAACCTATAACAATAATATAACTTCAAACTATCCTAACCAACCCTTTTAACTATTCATATTTGTTCACCAATCAACCTTACTTCTAAACTCAATTAATGAAATCAAAAAATACATTTGGCACTCCAAGGATTCGAACCTAGGATACTCACACCATAATTCCGCAGATCCTTCCTAAGCTGCCTAATATCGTCTATATAAAGCTAGAATATAATATAGCACACGTCGCTGGTACTCAAAGGGTTAAACCCTCCATTACCGGTGTCATCCTTTGCAGCATATTCCGGACACTGTTAGACCATTTGTTTCAGCTTAGGAAGAATCTGTATAATTTCGGTGTGAGTATCCTAGGTTCGAGTCCTTGGAGTGCCACATGTATTTGTTGATTTCATTAATTGAGTTTAGAAGTAAAGTTGATTGGTGACAACATATGAATTATGTCAAAGTATTAAGTGAGATCGTCTGTAGCCTTTTAACTGTTAGAGGCCATTTTTAAACTGAATAAAATAATGTAATAGCAGCCAGAATAAAGTACAAATAACGGCACCGGTACAGAAAGGGTTAATTACCGGATATAGTAAGGAAAGCATACGGTATAATAAGTACAAATAACGGCACCGGTACAGAAAGGGTTAATTACCGGATATAGTAAGGACAGCATACGGTATATTAAGTACAAATAACGGCACCGGTACAGAAAGGGTTAATTACCGGATATAGTAAGGACAGCATACGGTATATTAAGTACAAATAACGGCACCGGTACAGAAAGGGTTAATTACCGGATATAGTAAGGACAGCATACGGTATATTAAGTACAAATAACGGCACCGGTACAGAAAGGGTTAATTACCGGATATAGTAAGGACAGCATACGGTATATTAAGTACAAATAACGGCACCGGTACAGAAAGGGTTAATTACCGGATATAGTAAGGACAGCATACGGTATATTAAGTACAAATAACGGCACCGGTACAGAAAGGGTTAATTACCGGATATAGTAAGGACAGCATACGGTATATTAAGTACAAATAACGGCACCGGTACAGAAAGGGTTAATTACCGGATATAGTAAGGACAGCATACGGTATATTAAGTACAAATAACGGCACCGGTACAGAAAGGGTTAATTACCGGATATAGTAAGGACAGCATACGGTATATTAAGTACAAATAACGGCACCGGTACAGAAAGGGTTAATTACCGGATATAGTAAGGACAGCATACGGTATATTAAGTACAAATAACGGCACCGGTACAGAAAGGGTTAATTACCGGATATAGTAAGGACAGCATACGGTATATTAAGGGCAGATGGACCGTTTGTCTAGACCCCCTTCTCCCTCATGTTTAGCCCCATTAGTTTTCAGATTTTAAGATGTTTGCCCCACTAGGTTATCGATTTTAAGGAGGTAGTGCTTGGTTTTTGGTCTATATATAATTATATTTGTTTAATATATTTTTGAGTTTCCTCGCTAAACCTCCATCAAGCTTAGAAAAATACCCCTAGTCCCCCTTTCAAGATAAATTTGTACATTTTTCGGTAGAAAAATGTCGCGGCCTAAGGCCGATTCCTTCTAAAATTACAGGCTCGCTATCGCTTGCCAGGATTTTTTTTACACCTAAATGGCTCGAAAGGTCTAAAGATTAACAAAGGAATGAGGCGAAAGGTCTCAAATCGCCAAACTAATTGAACGAACGTCTTAAAATCTCCAAACAATTATGCTAAACATGAGGGAGAAGGGTGTCCAGATAAAGCGACTACCTCCCCCTTAATAACCGTAATAACGGTCATTAAGGGGAGATGGGTTGTTTTTCTAGACCCCCTCCTCCCTCATGTTTAGCCCTATTAGGTTTCACATTTTAAGTTGCTTGCCCCATTAGTTTATCGACTCTAAGATGTTTGCCCCATTAGTTTATTGATTTTAACAACTTTCGACCATTAGTTTGTCAATAATAACCCTCTCCGACATATAACGCGATTTTGAGCCTATTGGGGATACTTTAAAGCCTTTGTTACCATCCGGGGGATTAACAAACCTTTAGTTTAGTTTCTTCAACCTCTGCAGTTGTCTTTGAGTTAGCTGTGTTGAGCCTATTGGGGATACTTTAAAGCCTTTGTTACCATCCGGGGGATTTACAAACCTTTAGTTTAGTTACTTCAACCTCTGCAGTTGTCTTTGAGTTAGCTGTGGGCAGAAAACTAATTTTGGAGAGGTAATTATAAGAGTGAGAGAACTCTATTTCTTATTGCTAATCTGGCAACCTCTACGGCATATGTGCGTGAAAGGGTTAAGACCGTTCGTGCTATTTTAGTGTCAATTTTTTTTTTCCTGGCGAACGTTAGTCAGCCTGCAATTGTGGAAGAACTGTCCTCTCTAAAAAGGCTAACTTCCTAATCCTGCCACGGACATTGGTTCCAGGGCAGTAATTCCCTTTCCATTGCTCCCTTACCCACTCTAAACCAATGTTTGGACACTTGATCCTCAGTGTTTTGGGGTACAAGCAGCCTAGAAGTCACTATATCTGTTGTTGCTTGATTTCCTTTGTACTCCCCTGAGTGAATACTGGTAATGGTGTTCTCTCTCTCTCTCTCTCTCTCTCTCTCTCTCTCTCTCTCTCTCTCTCTCTCTCTCCTGAGTGAATTATCCCTGGTAATACTGGTAATAGTGATCTCTCTCTCTCTCCTGAGTGAATTATCCCTGGTAATACTGGTAATAGTGATCTCTCTCTCTCTCTCTCCTGAGTGAATTATCCCTGGTAATACTGGTAATAGTGATCTCTCTCTCTCTCTCTCTCTCTCTCTCTCTCCTGAGTGAATTATCCCTGGTAATATTGGTAATAGTGATCTCTCTCTCTCTCTCTCTCTCATATGGTTACTGCTTTCTCGTACATCACTCTCTTTCCCCCTTCCTCACATCTCTCTCTCTCTCTGTCTCTCTCACTTTCCAATCCCGTGTTTTTCCCAGACCATATACAGTATATATATCCCCCCCCCCCCCGCGGTATCTCTTTGATGCCGCCACAACACAGGTCTATACCCTTGTTTGGACTTGGCTCACATAGAAGTGGGGGAGGGGGGGGAGCCAAATGTTACTGATCGGTTAGTTAAAGTGAAGTATGGTAATGGTAAACGAGGGAGAAACTATTAGAAAGGAAGAATCTATCTATCTATCTATTGCCTGACGCCGTGATCCCCGAAGGGGTGGCCACGAACGAACCGCCCCAATGCACCTCTGTCCCCAGTCAGTCGACGCCCCTCCTCCCAACCAGCACCGCCTTCAAAAAACAGTTGTACTAGCAGGAAGAATGAGGGGGAAAAAGTGGCTTGAAAGGGGGTCTTTTTTGTTTTTGTTTTGGGGGGTGGGGGGAGTTTGATGGAGGTCTAGCGAGGAAAGTATAAAATAAATAAATGTTATAAATTAATAGACCAAAAAGCCAGCCACTAGCCCCATAAAATGACCATACATTATTGACCTGTGACTGACCTGGAGAAAATCGCTGACCGTGGCCCCCAGCACCTGTAGGATAGTGTCGTAGCCGCTCTCCTGGCAGAACTTGAAGAACATCTTGCCGAACATCTCCAGGATAGCGTTGGCCGGCACTCCTGATAGGGGAGAGGAGAGAAGCGTTACGAGAGAATATTAACCCCTTCAGTACTAGATCCCTCAGTTGTATATAATTCTGACTAACGATTTTATATAGTTCAAAAATTAACAGGATTCGAACTATCTTAATTAACCCTTTTTGCTACCACAGATCATTCATAAGATGCACACAATCGTCTAAATATAGCTAGAACTTAAGAACATCTCCAGGATAGCGTTGGCCGGTACTCCTTATAGGGGAGAGGAAGGAGAGAAGAGAAGGGTTACAAGAAAATGTTAACCCATACAGTAATGGTGACATCCTATTTATCAAGGGGGAAAAACCATGGTATTAACTAAAGTGTTCAAGCGTCACAGTTTACGGTGTGTTACTGATAAGGGACCCCACCTCGCCTTTTTTCTCTTTCTCTCCCTCACTCTTTGGCTTGTATCCATTCGGCCCCATTCAGCCTACTGTTTTAAGACGTTTACCCCCATCCAGTTATCAATATTTTCCTAGCGAGCGGGAGCGAGCCAGTATATATATATTTTTGTTTTGACAGCAGGCTAAATTTTTAAATTTTTCGATAGAAAAAATTCTCCGGCGAAGCCGGATTCTCCATACAATGCTGGCTCGCTATCGCTCGCCAAGAACAAATCGACACCTGGATGGGGATAAACGTCTTAAAACAGTTGGCTGAATGGGGCCGAATGGATACAAGCCAGGGAAAGAGAGAAAAGGAGAGAAAGATAAAACAAAAGCCGGTGCCCCCCCTTCGTTACGGACATTTCCTTACAGTGTGGCTATATAATACAGAGATAATTATGGACAGGTATATCCATAAATCATCTAACACTAACCTATACAGTACATATTATTGAATACATACATTACATGGATACATTAAATACGGGAGAGAGAGAGAGAGAGAGAGAGAGAGATATATATATATATATATATATATATATATATATATATATATATATATATATATATAGAGAGAGAGAGAGAGATAGATAGAGAAAGATAGATATAGATAGAAAGTGAGCGAAGGGATCGAATGAGAGAGAGAGAGGGAATGAATGGATCTTGGATTGAACTGCGTAAAGTATGAATGGAGAGAGAGGGGTGAGGGGAGAGAAGAGGGGTGAGAGGAGAGAGAGTACAAAGGAAATCAAGCAACAACAGATCTAGTGACCCTTCTAGGCTGCTTGTCCTCCAAAACACTGAGGATCAAGTGTCCAAACAGTGGTTTAGAGTGGGTAAGGGAACATTGGAAAGGGAACTACTGCCCTGCCACTAACGTGGCAGGACTAGGAAGTTAGTAGGGGACATATGGGTTAGTAACTGAGGGGAGGATAAAGTTATTCATTTACAAACGCAGTCAGTCGCGGGTTTGATGCGAGATATTTGTCTAGGCGGAATTTAAATGAATCAACGGTGCTGCAGTCTATAACGTTTCGGGGAAGCCCATTCCACAAGTTGACAACTCGATTGAAGAAGAAATTCTTAGATTCGTGCGAGTTAAAAGATTTACCAATAATTTTGCAACCGTTTCCCCGTGTGTAATTAGATTGGTTGATAGTGAAGTACTTACTACAGTTCATATTGTCGATGCCTTTGATGATTTTGAACACTTGAATTAAGTCGCCTCTTAATCTGCGCTGGGTTAAAGGAAATAGATTTAATTCTCTAAGACGCTCTTCGTATGGTTTGTTCTTTAGGCTAGGTATCATTTTGGTAACTCTACGTTGAACTCGTTCTAGCTTGTTTATATCTTTTTGGTAATAAGGGCACCAGGATTGAACGCAGTATTCCAGAAGAGGGCGGACTAAGGAATTGTAAAGGGTTAGGATAACTTCTTTGGATTTATGCTCAAATGACCTGCCTATAAAGCCAATTATTTTGTTTGCCTTCTTAACAACTTCTGAACATTGTTGACTCGGTTTTAGGTTACTCGATATTGTTACTCCCAGATCAGTTTCTCTGTTTACATTCTTAAGCTGAGTGCCATTCATCGAATAGTTTGCTTTCTCATTTAGGTATCCGACATGTAGTACTTTACATTTATCCGCATTGAAACTCATTTGCCAAATTTGGGCCCAACATGACAATTTATCTAGATTGTGTTGCATATCGTCAACTTGTTCTTTTGAGAGTACGCTATTTGCAATTTTTGTATCGTCAGCAAATTTTGAGATTGTGCAGGTGAGACCCTCATCTATGTCGTTGATGTAAATTAGAAAGAGAATTGGTCCTAGTACCGATCCCTGGGGTACCCCGCTACTTACATTGGTCCATTTAGATGCCTTACCGTTTATGACTACTCTTTGCTTTCTGTTGTTGAGCCAATTTTCTATCCATTTCAACACACCGTCTTGTATTCCATGCGCTTTTAGTTTTAGCAGTAAACGTTTGTGGGGAACTTTGTCAAAAGCCTTTTGAAAATCAAGGTATATAATATCTACAGCTTTACTCTCATCGTAGAGGTTGAGGATATCGTGGAAGAAGTCTAAGAGGTTTGTTAAACAGGAACGTTTTTTACGAAAGCCGTGTTGAGTATCTTTAAGTATGTTATTTTCCTCTAAGTGATTTACGAGTCTGTCTCGTATGACCGTTTCTAGCATTTTACATACAACTGAGGTTAAGCTAATTGGACGATAGTTACTGGGTAGGGATTTGCTGCCTTTTTTGAATATCGGTGTTACGTTGGCTAGCTTCCACTGATCAGGCATAGTTCCAGACTGCAAGGATTTATTGAATAGTAATGTCAGTGGTTTGGAGAGCTCATTCTTAGCTTCCTTTAGAACTCTAGGCGAGATTGTATCAGGTCCTGGCGTTTTATTTACTTTGAGTTTATCTAAACAATTCAATACTTCTCTCTCTGTAACGGTAATATTGCTTAGAAGATCTGAATTATCAATCTGAATCGGCGATGGTGTAGGGATATCACTGAGGTCTTCGGTTGTAAAAACTGATGCAAAGAAGGTATTGAGGGCATTACTCATTTGTACTTCGTCTTTGGTGTATTCTCCTTTTTCATCGACTAACGGTCCAACAGTTGAAGTAACTACTTTTTTCTTTCTGATATAACTATAGAATTCTTTCGGGTTTGTTTTACTTTGATTCGCAATATGTAACTCTAAGGTCTTTTTACTTTGCTTAATTAACTTTTTGGCTTTGCGTCGTAGCTCTACAAATTTCACCCGTTCTTCGTCATTTTGTGAGGATTTTAATCTATCATTAGCAAATTTTTTAGCAAGCAGGCAGTTTGAAATATCTTTATTCCACCATTTGGGCTTATTATTATGGCCTGGACGCCGTATTTTCGATGGTATGCAGTCTTGCACTGCTTTTAGGTAAGTGGTTTCGAATAACTTCCAAGATGTATTTATATCGTTATTGTTAATTAAAAAGCTCCAGTCAGTTTCTTTAAACATAGCTCTAAGTTTATGGAAGTTTGCTTTCTTGAAATTAGGGACTTTTTCGATGCTACTATTTGGTTCGTTACTAGTAAACTTTAAAGTGAAAGTTATCGTACGATGGTCGCTGTTACTGAATTCATCACCAACATTCAAATTCTCTATCAATTCTTCTTTTGTTGCAAGTACAATGTCAAGAACGTTATTACCACGGGTCGGCGTTCGAACAAATTGATAAAGCGAACTCTCTTGCAAGTTCGTATACAAGTCATGTCCGGAGTGTGAAGTAAGAGTATCGCCCCACTTGGTCACAGGTAAATTAAAGTCGCCAAAAATTACGGTATCTTGTGAGTTACTTACATCTGCAATTTGTTCGTAAATTTCTCGGTCAGTTTGCACTGATTGAGCTGGAGGTCTGTATATTAACGCAAGTATTATTTTTGTACCTTTATTATTCTTTATTAGCACAAAAGATGTGTCGACGTTCACAATTTGAGGTTTTGACACGAGGGTCGGGTTAAGACTTTCTTTGATATAAAATAAAACGCCACCTCCATTTTTATTTATTCGGCTGTTCTCAAACATTACATAACCGGGAAGTGAATACTCTGCTAAAAAGTCTCTATCTTCTGTATTGAGCCAAGATTCTGTTATGCCAATCACATCATAATTTTCTGTAAACACTAGTTCCTCTAAATCTGAAAATTTATTGCGTATGCTACGAGCGTTTGCATAGAAAACCTTTAAAGTTGCGGTTTTAGAACTCGCAGAACGTTCTTTCATCGAATTTTTGGTTCTGGTCGGATCTACATTTACATTCATGGCTGTCCTCGGTCCTCGGTCGTTATCCCTGACGGTTTTGAATTTGGGTCGTGTTGGTGGAGATTTATCCAAATTCGCGGTTCTTGACGGATTAGTATTTAATTCCTTTGTAGGTTGCCGTCCTCGCTGTCTTCGGTCCTCCTTCCTGGTTGTCCTGTGCTGAGTCGATTTCTTCTCCGAAAATCCTTCACCGCATCGTTGAGAAGACGCCCAAAACGTGCTGCTCCCACCTGGTTCAGATGAACTCCATCGTCCGAAAACAAATAGTCATCGTAGTAGAAATTGTCCCAGGTGTCGACGAATCCCACGTTCTCCTTCCTGCAGAGGTTTGCTAGACAACGATTTGTGCTGGTGGCTATGTTATAAAATCGGCTCTCTACACCGAGCCGGGGGACGATTCCTGAGACGATGATCCTTGATGACTTCTCCTTAAACGACTTGATCAGCTGCTGGTACTTTAAAAGCAAATCTTCCGACCGGGTTCGCTGCACATCGTTGGATCCAACGTGGATGACGTACATTGTATTAGCAGGGGCCAGCTTTGATACTTCGTCAACTGCTGCAACTACGTCATCCACACCACCACCAGGGATACAAAAACGCTTCCTGGTCTTAGGTGCCCTGGCGCAAAACTCTGTGAGCTGACCACGTATCATCGAGTCTCCCACGAGCCGGACTTCTTCTATTTCCTCTTCGTCATCTGAGTCTGCGAGTATCTGGAAACGGTTTTGACACTCGGTAATCGGTATGTGTTTCCTGGTCTTGGGGCAAACGTTGTTCCTCACGACACGGAAGTTGTCTTGAGGGGGAAGAGAGTCACTATTTGTATCTTGAGTATCGGATACATCAGCTGAAGTGGCTAC